>ML777064.1:820327-832481 GCA_009831015.1 Picea engelmannii | reverse complement strand
CCCCCCCCCCCCCCCCCCGCCACTACCTCTCTGGCTACCTAACATGGTGTTGTAAGCTCGACAACTATGTGTGCATGTTGTTGTTGGCACCGAATTTTGTAGACCTCTAGGAGTTCAGACAGTCGGGGTGTGTTGAGGAGTTTTACACGCAATCATCTGTGTTTGTGCTTGGATCATTTAGTGTCTTAGGGAATACCCTATCTCAATGGTAAGAAAGTGTCTAAATGCTCTAGTGCTCTTCCCTCGCCCCGTAGCTAGATTTTTCTCACTACCCATGAAACTCCTTATGTCTTCCAACTTTCCACAACTATTTGAAAAAGTGTGACTATCTCGCTAGTGACTCCACGTCTCGAGCCATCATTTGACAAGTGCATGATGACTATCTTCAGTGCCACTGAGTGTCCCCTATGTCAATGATAAAAAGTATTTTAAGATTCTAATGATGCCTCCCCACGACCTACATACATACTCAAAATACATGCGTATTCACCTATACATGGATGTAATAAAATTTAGAGCATTACATTTTATTATTATAATTTAGAAATACAATTCATATATACCTCCCTTGGCCATAGTCGCATTCATATCTACATTAAGCATTAATGAAACTGGGGAATATAATGAGGACATTACATCCCCCTCCCATACAATTGTGCCTTGTCCTTGGTGCACAATATTGTGCCAATATACATGTACAAAATTTACATCACAATACATAGAAAAAAAAAAACAAAAAAACAATTTCACAACTCTAGCAGCACTTCCAACCATAATATCCTATTCCTCTCAACCTGCTTACCCAAGGAATTTACTCTCTTTATTGCCCTCAGTCCATCGGGTTGTACCATTATTTTATCACGGCTCCCAGCATAATTTGGCTAGGACTTTGAGATTGGGTTCTAGAACTCTAGTTGCCCAAAATGGTGTCTTGCATTCTTAGTTTTTGTTTTCTTCAAAATTGAAATTTTTTTTTACAGGTATTCCCCCCGCATAGTCTCCTCATGCTCCCATGTAGCGTCTTCGAAACCTTAGTAGGTCCATTGGACCTTTACCGGGTTGATATCTTTGTTCTAGAGCACTTTGACTTTTCAGTCCAGGATGCGCACTAGTTCCACCCGGAAATCTCCTTCATGTTCCACTTGGATCATAGTCCAATCAATTATGTGGTTAGGATCAGGCACATATTTCTTTTATAAGGACACATGAAATACATTATGCATTATCATGGATGTAGGAAATTCTAACATGTATGCAATTGGTCCTATCTTCTCTAAGATTTGAAAAGGCCCAGAGTATCTTGTTGCCAATTTTGGGAAACAACCCATTGTTATTGAACTTCTCTTAGCTTTCACTTTTAAAAATACATGTTCACCCACTTTAAAATCTCTGAAAAAGTTTGTTCTTGTTTGAGTAACTTTTATGCCTGTCCTGGGAAGCCTTTAAATTCTGACTGATCTTTATCATCTGCTTTTCCATTTCCTTCAACGAATCTGGCCCAATAACAACTATGTCTACTGGTTTATCCCAACTCACTGGTGCGTTACATTTCCTGCCATACAAGGCTTCAAATTGACTCATTTTTAATAATGCATGGTACCCATTATTGTAAGCAAATTCAACTAAATTAATATAGTATTTCCACTTGGATGGTTGGTCCATCACATACGTTCTAAGCATGTCTTCAATTATTTTTTTGGTCCTCTCAACTTTCCCATATGACACTGGGTGATATATTGTACTAAGATTTAGATTTGTCCTAAAGCCTTTGAACAACCCTTTCTAGAAATTGGATGTAAATTTGATATCTTTGTTTGAAACAATTTCCTTGGGCAGTCAATGTAGCTTAACAACTTCTTTCATGTAGATCTTTGCAATATTGGTTGCCTTGTGAGTAGTCTTTACTTGGATAAAATATGTAGTCTTAGTCAATTTGTCCACCACTACCATGATGGAATCATGTTGTTTCACTATTATGGGAAATTTTGTAATAAAATCAAATGTAACTACATCACATTTCCATTATGGAATGGGCAATGGTTGTAATAGCCCAACTGGATGTCTATGTTCGCTTTTCACCTTCTGGCACTCTAGACACCTGGTGATGTAAGTAGCCACTTCTTTCTTCATTTTGGACCAAAAATATTGGCTCTTCAGAGTTGCAATGAATTTATGATATCCTGGGTGTCCAACGTAGGGTAGATTATGCATTTCCCCCATCACTACATTTGTTAGCTCTCTGGAATTTGGCACATATACTTTACCTCTATACATGAGGATCACATCCTCTCGTACCTCATAATATTTCAATTTTTATTGTAAATTGTCTTGTTGTAATGTTTCTTTTATTTTCAAATAGTGTCGATATGAATTTGATGCTTCAATAATTCTATCTTTCAGATTGGCCATTTACATGGTAATTGTTGTAGCATGGATCTCATGTGCTCTTACGCTGAGTGCATAAGCCACCTAATTTTCTTTGCCTTTGATATGTTTAATTTTGAAGTCATATTCACTGAGAAATTTGAGCCATCTAATTTTTCTAGCATTTAATGTGGGATATTCAAACAAATGTTTCAGAGCACAATGGTCTGTCCTTAGTTCAAATTTCCTCCCCATGAGGTAATGTCTCCACATTTTTAGTGCATAAATAATGGTTGCTAACTCTAGGTCATGTGTAGCACAATCCCTCTCATGCTCTTTCAATTTTCTTGACTTGCGACATACCACATGAACCTTTTGTGCAAGGACCCCATCAAACCCTTCCTTGCATGCATCAGTGCACATGACAAAATTTTCGTTTGGATATACAATGTTCAATATTGCAGCATTGGTCAAAATGTATTTCAGTTATTGAATGCTTTCTTCACATTTAGAAGTCCATTCAAATTTAACTCCCTTCTTTTGCAAAAAAGTGACGGGGCTTGCAATTTTTGAAAAAACTTTTATGAATCTTTGGTAATACCCTGCAAGACCCATGAATGATCTAATCTCTATAACATTTCTAGGCATTGGCCATCCTCTAATGGCCTCTATATTCTCAGGATCAATTGATATCCCATCTACTAAAATTATATGACCTAAGTAATGAATATTCTTTTGATAGAAGATGCACTTACTTAGCTTGGCATACAACTTATGCTCTCTAAAAACTTTTAGCATCATTCTTAATTATTGCTCTTGTTCCTCTTCTAAATTAGAGTAGATGAATATATCATCTAGGAACACCATTACAAACTTGTCTAGGTATTCCCTGAACACTCCATTCATTAGACACATGAAACATGTTGGGTCATTTTAGTCGAAATGGCACTACCATAAATTCATAATGCGTGTATCTTGTCCCAAATGTTGTCTTGTTGATATCTTCTTCATTTATCCTCGCTTGATGATAGCTTGATCTCAAGTCAATCTTGGAAAAGATTCTTGCACCTTTCAGCTAATCGAACAGATCATCAATCCTTGACAAAGGATATTTGTTCTTTGTAGTGACCTTATTCAACTATCTGGAATCAATACACAACCTTAAGGTTCCATCTTTCTTCATTACAAAAAGAGCTAGGGCACCCCAAGGTGACACACTTGGACGCATATACCCCTTCTTTAGTAGTTCTTCAAGCTGCATCTACAACTCCTTCAACTTTGGTGTGCCCATTCTACAAGTTATTTTGGAAACTAAGGAAACTCCCCGCATTGAATCAATGGAGAAATCAATGTCTCTCTCTCGTGGCAATCCTGGAATCGCCCCAAAAACATCTCCAAAATTCTTCAATATTGGGTGGCCTTCAATGCTTGGCAATATATATTTAGTTGCCTCTTCCATATGGGGTGCAAAAATCTGGCAGCCCTTCCTAAAACTCTTTTTCAACTGTATACATGAAATTTCTCTAACAATTATAGCCCTTGGAATTTTTTGAACCTTACCTTCCAGCCCTTCTTCATCAAGACAAGTGATTGTCTTGTTGTAACAATCTTGGATAACATGGTGTTTTTCCAACCAATTCATGCCATTTAGACAATCACATGAACCTAATGGTATGTTGTTCACATCCACCTTTTTGTTGAGCCCATTCATGTCTATTGGACAATCTTTAACCAACTCATTGATTTTCCTCTTAGTCCATGTGGCTAATCGAACTAACCAAGATTTCTTATGCTTACTCCTTTGCAAGTGAAATCTTTCAGCAATGTTAGAGTTTATGTAACTATGACTAGCTACAGAATCAAATAAAATTGTTATGGCCTAGTTATCAATCTTACCTTCCACTTCAATCATGGGGGATTGATACTCTATTTGCTTGTTGTCCAAGGTTTCATGTTTCCTCCCATGTCTTCCACTCTTTTGGCCTCCTAAATATTGTGGATAGTTCTCATCCTTTCTCCCTCGTGAGGGTAGTTCTTGTACAAGTGATCTCCGTTGCACCCCCAACACTTCATGGGTTTTTGTCTTGGCTTTTTCCCAGATGAATTTTCCATCCTTAGTTCATTTTTGCATGATTGTCCTTGCTCATTTTCTTGGGAGTTATTTCTAAAAAAGGGTGGCTTAAAATCTCTACACCTTTGCTCCCTTTTACCCTTCATCTTGTCATTCCAATATTTTTGGAAAACTGGCCTCCCTCTACTCTTTTCATAAAGATGCTTTTCTCTTCTTAAGACCTCCTCCAAAATCTAGGGGTTATCATAGTGTATCTTATCACTGTAGAATGAGGGTAACCCAGTCATAAATCTTTGGATTTTGACATTATCATCCTTTATGAAGCCAACATGTTTTAGCAGCTCAAAGAACCTCTTTTCGTATTCATCCATTGTCATGTTTCCCAAATTGAGTTCAAATAACTCTTTCATCTTCCTTTCATAGTAATTCTATCACAAATGGTTCTCTTGGTAATATCATTTGAACTACCTTTATGAGATCTTCTTCTCGTCGAGGTTCTTAGCTTTCTTAAGTTGATCCCACCACATGGATGTCTTTCCTTTCAAGTGGTATGTTGCAAGTCATGTTTTTAACCTTGAGGGGTAATCATGTAGCTAGAGATATTTCTTTATTTCCAACGATCATGCCTTGGCCTCTTCACCCTTTCTATGCTCACCATTAAAAGTTGGTGGTTTGATTTTCTTGAGTTCGCCTTGCAAAATGTCTGACTCGGGCCTTCTTCTCTACCTCCTGACAGGAGACACACTTAGGCTACTCTCTGGCCTTGAACTTGCATAAAATCTCCTAGTGGATTGCCTCAGGGAATGATGGTGCCTGCTCAAACTCCTTGACTACATGTCATTCCCATGATCATACCTTCTGCTATGGGATCTGGATGATGTCACTTGTTTAGCACTAGTTGTTTGTTTTGTGCCTAAGTCTTTATTGGATTGCCTCTACAACATATTCATACTTTGAAGTATCTCTTCCTGTGATTTCATAATCTTTTCATTATTTTCCCTATAGCTTTGCACTTCTCTCTGCATATTTCTCATACTTACAAGATCCTACCTACCTCTTATTCCATTAGACTCAATCTCAACATTTCCTATGTTGACATGTATACCTCTAACCTCCTCCTCATGGTTGTAATATCCCTAGGCATATTCCATAACTCCAGTCTCTGTATAAGAACTAAAATTGCTTTCATGTACCTCTAATTCTGCAAGAAATGTGCATGTAATAATTATTGTTAGAACATGCATACTATAAAACATTTCATAATTAGATTAAAAACCATTCTTCATTTCAATTTATGAAGAAAACAAATGCACTAATCCAAACTCTATTTCTTTAGACATATTCCTCTTTGAAACAAATTTTCGTTGTCTATATTCATGCCTCATTATGAGTTTTGAGTGAAAAATTACAACCTTCTTGAGTCTCAATTTCCACTCATTACCATGTTGTTACTGCTACAAAAATCATTTTGTTATTTTCTGAAGAACTATAGTTACTAATTCAAAATTATTTTTTGATATATGGTTTCTCCTCCTTGAGACCTTTCCATTGACTGTTGGTTTTCATAAATTCAAGCTCCGAGCTGATAGTTATGGTCTGTGGAAGTTTAGATTGCTTCTCATTTTTACCCCTTACTACTACATGTGCCTTCACATCCATCCTATACAATTTTAGGTACCCAAATTCCAAATCGCGTTCCATAGTTGTCTTCTATGGTCCATGGAATTTCCATATACTGCTCGTGTGCCCCAAACCAACTTATGAGTAAGGAGTTATGCCCTCTAAAAATAAACTGATGTCCAAAATATACCTTGTATTGTTTTAGTTGTAACTTCCTCATACTGGCTTTGTTTTGCGCGGATAATAGATCATTGAAAAGCTTTTTCTAATTCCTTTCATTTCAAGTAGTGAAGATTTTATCTTTCTAAGGTACACATGGTTCTCTCAACTTCGACTACCTAAAAACGTTTTTTAAGGCCTCAAAATTCCGTTGCAAGTTGATGGCCTTCAAAACTGAAAATTTTCGTAGAAAATTCACTAATTTACTATTATAATAGCCTTTTAATATGAAATGTTGATCTTTAAATCAGGATAAATCCCAATTGTTGATCCACTAAGCCTTTTCCAAGCCCACGAAAAAATCTCCATTGTCGATCGCTGACTTGGAAGCAATTGAGACTGTTGATTTTCCAACATCTGAAACCCCATCAATGATCGACAATCAACGATTTCTTTTGGTGAACAAAAACACTTCATTGATTTTGTTGACCCGAACATCGATGATTGGTGATCGATAATTTCTCTTCGCAAATAAAAACACTTCGTTTAATTTGTCGACCCGACCATCAACAGTTGCAATTTCCCTTGGCAAACCAAACTTATTCACAAATTTCTCCAAACCCCAATTGCTCCATTGGGGATTTGTGATTTCTTCGACGAATCCGACTTGTTCTCAAATTTTGTCAAATTCTTACCATCGACGATCGACAATTTCTTGGCTGACGTGGAATGGTACATGGATGTTGATATGGCACAACACTTCATCCTCCTCTTTCCCTTCATCAATGATCGACAATTTCTTTTGGATGAACCAAGCACTTTGTCGATTTTTTCGACTCGATGATCGATGATCAACAATTTCTCTCGGTCGAATGGAACACTTTGTTGATTTTGCCGACCCAACCATCGATGATAGACAATTTCTTTTGGTTGGATGAAACAATTTTCCAATTTCGTCGACCTGATCATCAATTATTTCTCTTGGTGAACTAAATTCACTCATGAATTTCATTGAACTTCGACACTTAGAAATTTTCGATCAAAATCCAAGATGAATATGGGTTGTCGATCTCCAAGTAAAAAATGATCTTGACCATTGATCCACGAAACCTCACCCAACTATGCCAGTGAGTCTCAACCATCGATCTTCTCTATTATGCCAAACTCTGAAAATGGATCTCGACCTTTTATCTACTTCATTTTGCCAAACTTTGAAAATGGATCTTGACCGTCGATTTGCTCCATTTTTCCAAACATTGAAAACATTATAAGTTTGATCAATATAGGATGAATCTAGGTCGTTGATCTCAATATTGAAAGTGATCCCTACCATTTCTCCATCAAACTTCGCCCAATTTCTTCAACCGCCATTACAACATAAAAAATTTACCTTCCAACTCGAATTGAACTCTGCAACCTGCAGATTGATGCCCTTAACCCTATCTATAATGCTCTCTCTCTATTTTAGGGCCTTTAGATATAATTAATTTCTATTGTAACGTCTCTTTTAAGTATGAAAACTTATATATATATAAAGTAAAATTTATAATTCTGAAAGATAAGCAAGTAAGAAGTTTCATTCACCGCCATTTAGTTTGGGATTTTCTTTATGCAATGAATAACTGGTAAATTGTTAGAAAAATAGGTTTGCGGAGCAATAAAATAAAACAAATCTGAATATAAAACACGGAAGATACACAATACAATAGAGACACAAATATATGTGGTTCACCCAGTGTGGGCTACATCCACCAGAGAAATTGTCAGGTCCTTCCTTTATTATTATCCAACAAATGAAGGGATACAACCTACAACACACTCGTAGTTAATTCCTCTTCTTTCTCTCACAGTATGTTATCTCATAATACAATATTTGCAATGCTACATAGCCACAATACATTTCCCTCATAAAAGAGGGTTGCCTTCTAGGGCAAAAAACCCTAACATAACTTCTATCGTCAGATCTACGACCTTATAATGAATGGTCCAGATATACTAGAAATTAAAATATAAATTTACAAGGCAATTTTTCCTTCAGGGACCCACTTGCACCCGGACCCCGTAGGGGGGGTAACCCCCCCTGCACTCCCCCGCGTGGAGGAGTGTACATTCTTCTACGGTGTAAAGTCTTCATGGGGTATAAACATGGCTGAAAACAAAGACCTCTGAATCAGGAAGATAATCAGGCTCCACAACCAACAATCTCCCACTTGGAGATTGATCTCAACAACTCCATCGCTATTGTATCTGCTGGAATATGATCCTTCATGGACCTGGAAAATTTCTCATCTTCACCTTCATGCTTGAAGACTAACTGAAACTTAGTAGGAACTTAGTTTCTCCCCAGTTACTCCCTTTGTTAACATGTCTGCAGGATTTTGGCTAGTGTGAATCTTTTCCAACTTCAAATCTCCATCTTAAAATGGTACCTGAATTGTATATTCTTAGTCTTTGAATAGAAGGTTGAGTTCTTTGCAAGATGAATGGATCTCTCACTATCAAAGTACAACCTGTTATTCTCCTGCTTCTTTCCCAATTCCTCCATGAAACTCTGTAACCAAATCATTTCTTTACTAGCCTTTGTAGCAACAACATACTCTGCTTTTCTTGTTGAAAGTACAACAACATTTTGCAGTTTCAAAATCCAACTTATTGTTGTTCCACCTATAGTAAAAACATACCTTGTGGTGCTCCTCCTGCTATCTTTATCACCTGTCGTATATGAATCAACATATCCCTGTAGAATAGTGTATGAACCTCCAAAACATAATGTATGAGTAGCAGTACCTCTCAAATAACTGAGAATCCACTTTGTTGCCTCCCAATGTTCTTTACCTGGATTGTTCATATACCTGCTCACAACTCCCACTGCATGTGCAATATCTAGTCTTGTGCAAACCATCACATACATCAAGCTGCCAACTGCTGATGAATAATGGACCCTGGACATGTATTCCATCTCCTCCTGTGTCTTGGGACACATTTCCTTAGTTAATTTGAAATGGTTGGCCAAAGGTGTACTAACTATTTTTCATTCTGCATTCTAAACCTTTCCAACACCTTCTCTATGTACTCACCCCGAGACAATGTCAATTTGCGATTTTTCCTATCTCTTGTTATTCTCATACCAAGGATTTTCTTTGCAACACCCAAATCCTTCATCGCAAATGAATTAGCTAATTTCTTCTTGAGCACATTTATATCCTACATATTAGACGTTGCAACAAGCATGTCATCTACATACAATAGCAAGATAATATAACATCCATTTTCTAGCTTTTTAAAATAAACACGGTGATCAGAATGACATCTACTATAACCTTGTTTTGTCATAAACTTGTCAAACTTCAAATACCATTGCCTTGGAGCTTGCTTTAGGCCATACAAACTCTTCTTCAACCTGCATACCAAATTCTCCTTTCCTTTGACCTCATACCCCTATGGTTGCTGCATATAAATATCTTCCTCCAAATCCCCTTGGAGAAAAGTTATTTTTACATCTAACTGTTCAAGATGCAAATCTTCTACTGCCACAATATTTAAAATAGTCCTAATTGAATTCATTTTAATAATAGGAGAAAATATTTCATCAAAATTTATACCTTTCTTTTGTGCAAACCCCTTTACTACAAGTCTAGCGTTGTACCGCTTTTTTCCTCCATCTTCTTCCTTCAACTTGTAAACCCATTTATTCTGCAATGCTCTTTTTCCTGCAGGAAACTTAACCAAATCCCAAGTCTGGTTATTTACCAAGGAATCCATTTCCTCTTTCATTCCTTGCTCCCACTTCATTTTAGTGTCTACCTGCATTGCCTCTTCATAACATCGTGGTTCACCATAATCAATCAATAATAAATAATACAATGAAGGAGAGTATCGTTTAGGGGGTCTACTTTGTTGATATTATGGTAGCTGCAGGAGGTATTTACCTCCATGTGTAAACCTAACAAGGATAGAATACTCCAGGAAGCAAGAAGAAACCCTAATGAGTTGGCTAATAACCCTAGAAGACTTGTCGGCTCAAGAAGATAATTTATATTAGGTTATTAGCCTCCAAGAGAAGAAGTCGGTCATAAATAATATTATATATTGAACAGACAGATACCCACAATGAGAAGTTAGCCCTGACAGTTAGCCAGAATTAGTATAAATACAGGAGGCCAGTTCTCATTCTGGCAGGTAGTCTCAGAATTGCAGTGCCCAGTCTTGTGCACACTGCAGTTGCCCAGTTTCTGCGCAAGTTTGGAGGAGAGTTGTTGTTGTAGCTCCTGCAGCTAGCAGTTACGCTTGGACTATCTCTTGGCTAGGGTTTGGACTATTTGATCAGCTCTTTGTGATGCACTATCCTTGGGGAAAGGTGTGTTACCCTTTGTTTGGCTATATAGCCTAGGGTTTGCTTACAGAGTGATTCTATGTCAAGGTTAAGGTGCTCAGAGGGTGGCTTTGGCCTATGGTTGGGTGACAAGGGTATTGTCAATGGTAAAACGAGCACACATCTTTCATATTCTAACAGGTTATGGGCCCACACCTCCTTCATTCAGTCTAAACGCTGGAAGGAAACATAACCACTAGGATATTGAGCTCGTTGAGGAACTGCCACTAGGGTTACTAGCAGAAGCATCTTCCAAGACACTGCCGCTAGGGTTACTAGTAGGAGCAGTTGCAGAAACCCTAATCCTCTTGTTGAGGCACCTTAAGTGAAGGGATTGACCTAATCTCCGGACAGGTTAGTGTGCCCTAGCCTAGCGCATCTCCCAGTACTCTTAGCAAGCCAAGACGTCAAGTTTCAATTTGTGGTCAAATCTAGGGTTTGACCAAGTAAAAGCAACCATGACTTATTCTATGAAGTCAAAGAACAAGTTAGATGGAGCTTCTAACTTCAGAGCATGGAAGACAAGGATCGATCTCATCCTTGCCAACAATAAAGTGTTGGATATCGTGAAATGAAAGATCGTGAAACCAGAGTTTAAAGAAGGGAAAGAGAAGGAACCACAGAACGTTGTAGCTATGGAGAAGTTCAAAGACAGTGACATCAATACCATAGTGAATTCTATCAAAGACCACTTGATATCCTACATCTTCCATCTTGACTCATCGAAGAAGACGTATGATGCCCTAACAAACGTCTTCTCAGTTAGAAACATTGGACAAGTAATGAGTCTGAAGAATGAGCTCCGTAACATGAAGATGAATGATGATGACAACATAACATCATACTGTGTGAGAATCTCTCAGTTAAGAGATCAACTACACGTTATTGAAGAGATCATCTCAGACAAGGAGTTGGTAAACATAGTACCCAATGGTCTTCCCAAGACGTGGGATGCATTTGCCGCAAGCATGAACACAAGAAAGGAGTATCCGACATTTGAAGAACTTTGGACTTGTTGTGCTCAAGAAGAATCAAGGATCAGTACAAAAGAGAAATCCCAAAAGAAGTACGTTGATCAAGCCTTCACAGCAAGATTCAAGAACTTCAGGAACAAAAGGAAGTTTGGTTCAAGGAGGAAGCCAAATCAAGAGAAAGACATTTCAAAAGTATAATGCTTCAACTGTCGAAAGTATGGTCACTACAAGAATCATTGTCCCGAGCTAAATAAAAGGAAGGAGAAACATGAAGCATCGATTGCCGAAGAAAAGGAACCTACAAAGAATACTAAGCAGGATGGAAGATACTTCTTCTTCTAAAGATAACAAAACTCTTCTTATTTCTTGTACATATCTTGTTTGCATCGTCTCTGTACATATCTTATATATCTTTCTCTTGGAAGATAATGTGTTCCAAGAAGAACTATACCTATGGAAGTACAACAAGATAAGAATGGATATCATTAGATAATACACATGAAAGGATGAAATACAAATCATGTGGAAGTTATTGCAAGATAAGTCGAATCAATCATGAAGAGACTTAGAAGAAGCAAAGACAGAAAGAAGTCA
>ML777064.1:766286-805362 GCA_009831015.1 Picea engelmannii | reverse complement strand
GAGCATGATGTATACTATCCATCCATGGGTGTTGTATCTTCATTTTCATTTTCCTTCATGTCCAAATAACTTCATCAATCTTCTGGTCCAAAACCCATGACTAGGGTTGACATCAATGACAACAACCAATCTTCCAACACATTCATATCTATACTAAGCCTTGATTAAATTTGGGAATATTGCGGGCAAATTACAAGTTAGGGATGCCTTTTCCATGCTTTTTCTATGTAGATTTTTAGACCCAAACTCTCGCTTATTCTTATGCTTAATTTTTTTCTCAATTCAATTTTGATAGCACGTTGATAAGCAACTCCTAGTGAGGGGATGTATAAGAACTCCATCTCTGTTTGGATGTACATGTGTAGGTCACTATAGCACTTTAGAACCAAGTGCCACTCAGAGTCTCTAATACCAGCGTTGAGCGTAGGGTTTGGAAGATGTTGGTGTACTCTGATAATGTTTAGTCTCTATCTTGGTGCAAAGTTGTCCATATTGTGTACTGGTCATCATAGTTTCTTGTAGGGTAGAATTCCTCCTTGAGGATATAAACAAAAGCTGCCCAAGTGGGTTTTGTTCTAAATGTTGCAAGCTAATCTCTGACATGTCTCTCATAGTAATTACCCCACCAAAGTTTGACATAGGGAAGGGACTTGGGGACTGCAAAGGTGATTTTTTTGTTGTCATATTTTTTTAACAGAGTAATAACTCTCTCACAGAACCATTTCTCCAGAGCATCAACATCTACCTACCCTTCAAAGAAAGGAAAGTCAAAGTTAACTTGTACCTCAAAGGGTGTCATAGCTCGAAAATGTTTGCTTATTGAAGGTGTGTATGCCATCATTGGCAATGATTAAAGGATTTGGGAAAAATTGTCCATCATCTCGTTCCTTTGTCGCATGAGGGCTTCCTCGAGCAACAACTTGATAATATCTCTTGCTATGTCATCCCACTTTTCTTCTGTGATGGGAGGTTGCTTGGGTTGGTGAGAGTGGTTTTCCCCAAGCTCATTTAGTTCCCCTTGAACTCATAGAGGACATACATAGAGAAACAACAAAGAACATAATGCTTTGATACCACTAATTTAGATTATGTAGATACAAAATGAGCACAAAAATATAAATGGAAACATAGAGAGATATTTCAAACAACACAATAATACAATGAAACCAAAATTCTATTATCGAATGAAATAGGAGAACATTGTAAAATGCAAAGCAATACAAACTAGCTAGAATGGTGGTAGCTTATCTTTGGAGAGACGTGTCCGCTATACTCATTTGCAAGAAGACATTACAAGAGGCCAAAATTGCATTTTAACATAAAGTATGTTGCCCTAAAATGGAAAAACCCTAAAGATCTGAAGCCCTAACCATAGGAAATGAAGTGGCAAAAGGAATGCAGGCCCCAAGGAGGCTAGTTGATATTTCAACTTCCCAAGACCGCAAATTTTGCATACAAAATCCATTTAGGGTGTTTCTTGGATCGTAACAAAGCTTAATCCATGCTCTCAAAGATTACATGGTTTGTGTCAATTGCAAAAAATGCAAGAGAAATGTCTGAAAAATGCATAAAAAGTTTGAGACTGTTATCACTCTATAATTTGCCCCAAGGCTGTGAAGGCAGTCACAGAGGCAACATAAAAACCACTTTGAGTCTTGGATATAGCCCTCCAAGACTCAGAGAGGGATCTCTCTGTTTGATATAGATTTGTTTGAATAGATATTAGGCTAGCTATGATAGATTGGTATTTGGTTTTTAAATGGTTTGGTTGGAGCAGGAGAAAAAGGCCATTGGGCAATGGGGTCAGAGAGATTTAATCCAATCAAAGCAGGGTCTACAGGGGAGCTTGCAGGTCAAGGTAGGCACTGTGATGGATCCTTTAAAGTTTGGTAAATGGTCAAGAAGAAAAAGGGATGGAATCAGATCATAACAGGGCAATTAAGAATCCTGGGAATGACCTTCAAGCATAAAACATTTATATTGTTTTAAACTAGGAACATGGTCTATTTAAACAAATCCTGAGCCTGACTCTCTTTAAAACAATAGATAAAGAAATACATATGAAAAATAGGGAAAACATAATTACATAGAGGAAAACTTCACCAGCATAATGACACAGGAATCCTGTAACTGTAATATTGTTTTGATGGAATATGGCTCTGTGAGCATATTACAACAATGAATTCTCCCTTTTTGGTCGCATTCAACAACCCCTACTCTATTACAAACATGGATATAAATAAAAATTACAATCCTTAGGCCCAAGAGATCGAATTCGATCCTCTTGGCTGAAAATAGCAAGTAAATCCCAAAAAATTGGAACTGCAAATTTGGTCGAATCTGTCGAAAATAGGGGTACGCTAAGACATATGTTTCTCTTCAACGCTAACACCTGGGGAAAAAATGAAGGAGGTTATTTTATATGAGCATGTTACGGACAAAAATCTCTTTCAGTTTTTTCAATTTCATCTCCAGTAAGCCGAAACATCTCCCTCAAAATCAGGATTGAAACAGGAAAACGAAAAACTGAAAAAATGGGGCTCGAAGATGGCTTTGATTCTCCCTGCTCATGGTACCTGTGCAAAATTTGGAAGAGTTTTTTGTTCTTCAGCCCATTCTGAACAAAAACCTCTCTCGTTTTTTTAAAATATGTCTCCGTTTGCCCGGAATCGCCTTCGAAAATCGACTGGTAAAAAATGTTGCAAAAGCGGTTTTTTTTGGGGAAATGTGGTATTCCAGACACCCCCAAGGTGGTAAGTGGTTTTAGGGGGGGTCCGGTGGCTTGTGGAGCTGCCATGTGTCCGGGAGCGGTATCAGGAAACAACTTATATCGGACCCCCCCTCTCGTTAAAGTTCGGATGGCAAGTGGGATCCGATATGATTTATGGCCATTGATTTAATTTAATTTAATTTAATTTTTGTTTTGTTTTGTTTTAATATATTTTTTATTTTCTTTTTAATTTTCCGTTTGTTTTATTTGTTTTTATATAGTTTGTTTTTAATATATGTTTTTTATATTTTTAATTCTTATATTTAAAGTTTTATTATGTGTTTGTTTACGTTTGTTTTATTTGTTCTTATATAGTTTGTTTTTAATATATGTTTTTTATATTTTTAATTCTTATATTTAAAGTTTTATTATGTGTTTGTTTAAGTTTTGTTTTTTTTAATTGTTTTATGTTTTATTTAATATTTCATTTTTAATTTTTTTAATTTATATTTGTTTTATTATATTATGTATTTTAACTTGTTTTATTTTATTATATGTTTTTAATGTATATGTTTTATTTAATGCTTAATTATTAAACACTAACCTAATTATTAATTATTAATGTAACAACTAACATAATTATTAATTAATTAATTAATTAATAACTAGTCTAACATATTTTAATTAAATTAACTATATTAATTTTATTACTAACGTTATTAATCTATCGRTTTTTTTAGCCTAAGTTTGTTTATGCAGGGAAGAGTGGCGGACGAGACGTACTCAATGGGTCAAATGGATAAGGGAGTGAGCGACACAGAGGTGGATGAAGGATGCAACAGGGTGATGGAGGATCGGGCGAAATGGATGGAGGATCGGGCGAAATGGATGGAGGGGGAAATGTAAACAACCGAGAGACCAGCAAGCCAAGAACTTCTTGATGAGACTCACAAATGATATCTGAATCATCAGATCTCCTATAATTATAGGACCCTAACAGAGATTTGAAAAACTATAGTAGAACTACCAAGATGTGGAACCATTTTGAGTTAGTAGAATAGGTGGGTGGCCACTAGTGTCCACTTGGACCAAATTTTGAGAATTCAAAATTTGGTTCATCCTCGATGTTGCATCTTTGCTTTGCCTACCAAACAACGTGAAACAAAAACATCATCATTGTTAGCATTCCACTACCATGATAGTAAACATACTTTATAAACATCTCTTTCCCCTACAATTCAAAACATTATGGGGTAGTTGGTGTATTCTTGTTACTAAAAGCTCATTTATGGAAACATTCCTTCTCAACTGTGATTCCATAATTAGCTCACTTGCATTTCAAACATTACACAATGATTGGTGTGACATCGCCATTCAAACCTCATTGCAAATTCCCCTTCCTATTTGCAATTTCATAAGTAAATTGTTTGATCCTACAATTCCCACCTCTCAATCGGTTTGAAAGATGTCATGAATCCCTTGGAACTATTCTAATTGGACTATATTGATTCCCTTATACTAAGATTCATTTTCTCATACCAGTGATGCACTGACAATGTTTATACAAGTTATACCACTATGAATCTCAACAAGCCCTTCAATGCAGGACTTCCATCACCAAAGGTTGACCCCTAGCCCTACCTATAGAGGGTGGAGAACATGAGTATATAGAAGTTAAGTAACCACCCATGTCATAGGCATCTTGTGCGAGTCGACGTCATTACGCCGAAGAAGTTCTTTTAAGCAGAGGTTCTTTCCAAATATTTTGTCGTATGTCCGCAACCAATCAAACACATACATGTGGTTGTCATCCACGATTTATTTTTACCCAATCATGTGCTTTTTGTTCTTTCCAGGATCCTATGAACTTAACAGGGTGATATGTCAATGCAACAACAACAATAGACTTTGTCAAGACCGAATTGCAACACACCATGTCTATTGAATCTTCCCTTCGTCGCCTGTTGAGATACGAATTGGGTCATATGTCAATGCAACAACAACAACAAACCAAATTGCAATGCACCACATCTATTGTCCCTTCATCATCTATCAAGACCAAATTGCAACCCACCACGTCTATTTCCTAATCAGTGTATAGAATTGGCAAAGTTTCTACCTTCCACAACATATTGAATTCAAAATAGCAGTGCTGCCATCTTCTCAAATCACCGACTCTTTCCAGTTCCTTCGCACAAAAGATGGTTGTCATCTTCACGGAAAAACAACTCACCTGTTGTTACAAAAAAAAAACGCACACAAAGCAACACTCAACAAACATTTTCAAAGAGACAAAAGAATTAATTAAAAAATACTAATGCTTACCGATTTGGGAGGAAGAAAATACATTAAAGAGACGGTGCTAAGAAAGTGGTTAAGATTGGAGTCACAAGAAACACTGTCTGCAATGCCTCGATGCCAAGAAAGTGGTCAATATTGGAGTCACAAGTAGCATTTTCTGCAAGGCCTTCCATAGTGTAATTGAGAAGGAGCTCCATGATTCTGTGTAACTCCCAAGAAACCGTTCCAACGGTATAGTGCGCACAAAAATGAGAATGAGCCACGTGAAAGATATGTAATTTACAAGGCTTATACTTGCTCGTGGCGATGACCAAGGGTTGATAAGAGATCAAATTAAGATGAAGCAATTAAACATTTAACTCCTCTGTCATGAATTATGAGAATAATCTCTCTTCGTCTCCCAAATCCATAATTGAAGAAGCATTAGTATTTTTATTGATATTAACATTCTTTACATTGTTGGTGCTGACATGAAAGAATTTGTGGTGCTCTTGTTGTGGAGCGGCTTGTGGAATAATTGATCTAGGAGGATCTCAGAGGCCACCCACCTATTCCAACCGGCTAAAAACAATTTTTTGGCAACTTACTATTTTTAGTAGTTTTTCGGGTCCCAAACTTTCGGGGCCATTTTGAGGGCCTAAACGACATTTTTCACGATCGAGAACCTCAAAAATAAGAAAAGGCTCTAATTGAGTCTCCAAAATGAAGCTCCTCATCGATACCTTTCCAATGACCTATCGTGCGCCCCAAACTGAGATTGTATGCCAAAGTTATGCCCTCAGGAATTGATACACTAAACTACCCAAAACAAGGTCCACAAAATTGTTGGCTTTTCATCTTCTGGGGTTAGGATTTTGGATTTTCTTCATGTTAAAAAGGCCTTCGGAGCCTCATTGTAACAATCATCTTCTTGTGAATCAATGTAGCCATCACATCTCTTCTCAGAGATAAGATTCCACCATTCTAGCAAGTCTTTCACTCTATATTTCTACAGTTTTGTACATTTCTTTCATTAATTGAAATTGTGTATTATTGTATCTCTGTGTTTATGGTTATATATATATGATATATCTTTGTTATATGATTGGATATCTGATATATCTTTGTACGTTTCGTTATTATATCTCCGCTCTCATTTTGTGCCGAAAATAATCAGGATCAATGATATCAAAGTAGGATGCTCTTGATCGTTTTTTTCAGTGCATATCCCCGACGAGGTCCCAGTATAGCAAGGTGGGTCTCTAGCTTATCTCTCTTGAGTACAATCGCTCTCGCACGCCCAAGAAACCCTCCATGGCGGAAGAAAAGAAAAATGATAGATCAAGAGATTCTATTAATATGTTGCTTGAGCAAGCTCTCACACGACATAGGGACGAAATGATGGAGAATTTCGCCCACGTCCTTCAACGCTTGTTGACAACAACAGGCACATCTTCATCAAACGACCAC
This sequence comes from Picea engelmannii, assembly GCA_009831015.1. Lineage (NCBI taxonomy): Eukaryota > Viridiplantae > Streptophyta > Pinopsida > Pinales > Pinaceae > Picea > Picea engelmannii. The sequence continues at coordinate 798,902 of ML777064.1, read as the reverse complement.
TTTGGAGTCACCTCTCCTTTTAAGGTACAAGTTAATTTTGATATTCCCATATTTGAAGGTCAGATAGATATGGATGCCCTAGAAAAATGGTTAAATATGCTAGAAGTTTATTTCTCTGTTCACAATTTTTTCAACAGGGAAAAGATCACCTTAGCACTCCTTAAGGCTCTCTCCCATGTCAAACATTGGTGGGAAACTTACTAGGAGTGAAGTTCCATAGAGGAGTGTGGAATATATTGGGCTGAGCCCACTTGGGATTTTTTTGTGGATGCGGTCAATGAACAATATTACCCTGGTGGTAACTATGACGACTAATACATGAGATGGACCACACTTCGGCAAGAGAGGGGCCAAACAATGTTGGAGTTCACAAATACTTTCCATACATTGCGCACTAAGTTGGGTATCAAAGACTCCGAGCGACATCTGGTTCTGAAATACTGTGGGGCTCTGCATAGGTACATCCAAACCGAAATGGATCTTCTAGACATCTCATCACTGGGAGCTACCTATCGATATGTTGTCAAAATTGAACAGAAATTTAGGCACCTGAACAAACGGGAGTTCGGGTCTACAAATCCGCAACAACCAAAGTATGGTAAAGATTTCCCTAACAACCAGCATCCAAAAAACCAGTTCAAGCCACAAGAAAAGAAGGTTAACAAAAAGACGAAGAAGGACACTGGAAAGCAATGCGATTTCCACAAAAGCCCCTGACACAACACTGATGAATGTTGCTCAAAACAATAATTGGTGGCCAAGATCAAATAAAATGAGTCGAACCTTGATTAAGAATATGATTTAGAAAATAACGGGAGAAGACAGATCATCGACGCAAACCCCACTGTTACTGTCACGACCACAAAAATTCAACCAGGAGAACGAGCAGATCTTGAAGAGGGGTAGCACATTTTTCATTCACATATGTGGGTGAAGGGGACTCTGCTGCATTTAATTGTTGATAGAAAAAGCCAGAATAACCTCATCTCAACAGAGGTCATCAAACAATTGGGATTGTCGACAACACCACACCTGCAACCATACAACATTGAGTGGTTTCACCATGGACAAGATCTATGTGTCAACTAGCAGTGTTGATTATCATATGACATCCATCCCTTCAAGGATGAGGTATTATGTGATGTTTCCCCACTGGATGTTTGTGATGTTATTTTGGGCCAACCATATATGTGGAAGCGCCATGCTAATTATGAGTCTCGACCCCATAGTGTCATTGTTATTCTGGGGGGTCATCTCTACAAGATACCAGAGGTAGTTCTGACTATTTTCCCACCAAAACAATGCCGCAAGGTAATCTCCCATACTACAAAATTCATCCTCTTCACAATTTGTTCAAAAGGTGAGCATAAGGACATTGCAACCACTGTAACCTTGGCCCAAGACCTTTCTTTCCAACATAAGCAGATTGCAGAAGAGAAAGAAGATATTGTTTCTTCACCTACAATGATACCTACACAATGCCCAATCAAGCCAAGATACAACAAGTTGGTTGAACAGATTTAACCCCGCCAACAACAAGTTCGTGATAGTCTTCAACAAGCTAAGCAACGCGACTTCTCCAACAAGGCAAGCAGTGCACCAAGATTCAGATTCAACAAACGCTTTCCCTCTCCCCCGAGAACTCCATGCAATGGAGACCATTGCTTCCTAAGGAGGGGGGAATTGATCCAGGAGGATCTCCATGGCCACCCACCTATTCCAACTATCTCAAAACAATTTTTTGGCAACTTACTATTTTTAGTAGTTTTTCGGGTCCCAAACTTCCGAGGCCATTTTGAGGGCATAAACAACGTTTTTTCACTATCGGGAACCACATTGATAATTAAAGGCTCAAATTGAGCCCCCAAAATGAAGCTCCTTGTTTATACCTTTCCAACAAGCTATCATGTGCCCCAAACGAAGATTGTATGCCAAAGTTACGCCCCCGAGAAGTTGATACACCAAACTACCCAAAACGGGGTCCACAAAACTGTTGGCTTTTCATCTTCTAGGGTTAGGGTTTTGGATTTTATTTATGTTAAAAAGGCCTTTGGAGCCTCATTGTAACAATCATATTCTTGCAAATGAGCGTAGCCATCACATCTCTTCTCAGAGATAAGTTGCCACCATTCTAACGAGTCTTTCACTTTGTATTTCTACTATTTTGTACATTTTGCTCATTAATAAAAATTGTGTATTATTGTATCTCTGTGTTTATGGTTATATCTCCGATATATCTTTGTTATATTATTGGATATCTTATATATCTTTGTTATATTATTGGATATCTGATATATCTCTGTACATTTATTTATTATACCTCCTCTCTCATTTCGTGCCGAAAATAATCTAGATCAATAATAAACTCAATTTTGCTTCATATTTTGCAAGGATTACGTGCTGAATTCTCGTGGTTATGATATTTCATGATTGAACACAGTATTTTTAATAAGGTTGCAGTCAGAAGAGAGGAGCCTCCTGTAATTTTTCTTCTGATTGAAGCCATTGTTGGAGAAAATCCTTAACTTCTTATCAAAAGAAGCAAGTAAATGGGTGAACAAGTTGTTACAACGAGACGCAAACCTCTCAGATATAGAAAGTGTGATTGATTTGAGCATCTTTGGATGAGATGATACCTTAAATAAATAAGGCTTTGTCGTTTTCATGTTGTGGTATCAGAAGAGGTTGTTCGCTTGAAGTTATTGCCTTGTGGTTACCACGTGTCATGTTTAAGTTAATTATTTTTCTTTTTAAACTTAAATAGGTGCATTCACTTCTTTCTTTCTTGAGATGTTTGGGCCGCGCTTAATTTAATTAAAAAAATTAAATTTAATTAATTATTTGTTATCATTTATGATTGTAATTATTATGGAAAAGGTTGTTTTTTTAAATATATTATGATTAAGTTTAAAGACACTTTCTACAACCTAGTACAAAGGAGATGTATAATTTTTTTGTGCTCAAGATGGAATTGACACATCTCATTTAAAAAAACATTAATAACAAAAAAATGTTTTAATGTTTGCCATAAAGAAAGTATTTCAATGTCCACTTTAAGTAAAATAATTGTATATCAACTTTAAATACAAGTAATGTGCTTAGTATTAATATTATATATGGATCAAAGGATGATAATAGGTTAGAAGAGTGGGCAGACTTAGGGTTTCTGCAATGGTTTGAGTTTCAAACACATGTATGATATGGCATGATCTTGCTCCACAACCCCTTTAATAGGCCGATGGAAGAACATCTAGCGGATTTTTTGGATCACCCACTGGAATATACAAGAGTTGAGCTCTGACCAGTTGTGGATCAAGATCTTCTTCGTAGTTTGATCAATTATGTTTAAGAAGGTAAGTGTGGGGGATGGATACATACATGGAGAATCAATTCACAACAACTTTAAAATGACAAGATTCCAACACATAGACAATCACGTCTACCTGGAATTTGTAACGACATTTTCACATGTTCGAGCACAATTCAAATCAACAAGATGTCCAACCTTTTTTGCATGGCAATTTGTCATGGATAATGAACATACCCAAACTTAATACCAGTGTTCGGTTTGACCAATAAAAACAAAGACATATGTCAATGTTTTAGACATTGTCGACAAATAACGAAAAATTGGAAAGACCGAACCAAAATCCCTTCAAGCTTCATTGGATTTACTCATTGACCTAATATAGCCACTACTAATGGATCAAGTCCCCAGACTTCATTTCAAATCATTTCCACCTACAAATGTCCATATGATATTTTTAGGACAAAAATTATGCTTTGGAGGAGAATGAAGAGTATTTGTAAAATGTACTCTCAATCCCATGTACACCTACTTGTTTAGTTAACATTGATTTCCTATGATTTACCTACTGCTCTTTGAAGCAAGTATGTTAAAATATTAAACTAAAATCTCTAGATTCTACATTTTAATATCCAAATTTAAACCTTATGAAAATAAAAATAGTCTATTGGAATTTTCTGAGAGATAAAAAGGTTTTTCAGAAGAAGCCATTACAATATTTAGGCGATTTAAGCAATCCACATATGGATAAACATCTTTTCTAAATACTTCCAGCACCTATTTGCATCCTTGCACTTGCCATTCTTGATTCATTCCCAGTAATATTATGGTCCATGTCAACAGGTTTCATGCAGATTCATGTCCAACAAGGTAGATATTATTGCATTCATCAACCATTTGCTCTTTAGTTAAGCAAATATTTTGTTTTTTGGGAGACATCATTAGACCTAACAGATCATTATGATAGTTGCCTAACTTTTCTAAGACACCACTCCTTTCTCTGCCTTCAATGACTTGTACCACACTTCTTTTTCCCTAGCAAATCATTACAATAGTTCCCTAGCTTTTCTAAGACACCACTCCTTTCCCTACCTTTAATGACCTGCAATGTACTTCTTTTGAATTCTTTCTCCAACTTCCAAAGTTGCCTATTCTTTCTTATAGGGAGAAATCTATTGAGGAAGCCAATGCCAAATATATATTAGTGAGAACACCTGTGTGTATCCAAAATGATTATATCTAAATAAATTTTACTCAATTGAGATTGAAAAATTGAGCTGCCATTACAACTCAAACTTCTCACTTAAAACCTAGAATATAAAGGCTAGAAAGTAAGTTGTTTGTAAGAGCCATTTGTTGGCATTGCATATCGATGATGTGAATTCCCTCTTTGTAATTGTTGCCAGATGTTATGCAAGCAATAACATCTGCTATAAGTTTGAATAAATCCTTGAGCACATCAACCTCATCTTCACCAAACAACACCAATTTGTTCCACAAATGTTGGAACCATGGCCTGTTATGACCTAACATCTTACTAATGTTCACAAGAATGCAATTTTCATAGACCATTTCCTATTATATAATTATGAATAAATAGAGTAGTCCATGCAACCAACTCTATGAATTCAAAAATATAGATGGATTCAATTCTACTTGTATTGTAATGACAAAGTAAACAAGGTGTGAAAGTAGCTAATGATTAGGACCTCGAACTCCGATATTCAATAAATTTTTGCTCTAAGACATTCTCTAAAACATGGTGAAAGGGAGAATATCTAAGGCTTGAAGCCAAAAAAATCATTACACCTAGAGGAGCTAGGTGCATCTACAGTGCATGCAGACATGTTAGATTTGTCAAATTGATAAATTTATAAATGAAAAATTAAAAAATGGCCAACGATAATAATAAAAAGGACCATAATAATTATAAAAAATTATAATTAAGTAAACAAGCTTATACCCATCATAAGTGTGGATCTATTTCTTTTGATTCATCTGGGTGCTTATTAGATATGAGGTTAAGATGGGTCTATATTAATAATAAACTATTGACGTGTTATTTTTTATGTGAAATCAAGCTCCCATTGTATCTCCAAAGTCTCTCTATAACCTTTTTCATTTGTTCCCAATCACTTGAATAAGTCACCATAATCATATTTTATAGTTCAAAGGAGATCTTCATCTCATAGGAATGTTCAACGTTGCCCCTAACAATCTTTTGAATTGCATAACAATGATGGAATTGTGCAATATGGGATCTATGCATGCTTTGATGGGTCAGATGCAAGTTGAATCCGATGTTGACTTTGCTAAGGACATCTAAAAACCTAGAAAAAGGGATCACTAAGAATATGCATGGTTCTAGAAGGTTAAGGAAAAAGGGTCGAGAAGGGATCACAATACAAAACTTAAGGAAATTAAAGATTGCACATAGGTCAATTACATCTTAGATCAAGTAGCTATTCCTCAAGGCATGAGAAAAACAAGGTGCATTATAAGCTCAGGGAGATGTGTAATGTCCTTTCCTAACACAACACGTGGCATAAGTCCATCCAATATAATATTAAAAAAATGCTGGCTATGGATGAGATGTGTAATATATGTGGTTATAAATCAAAATATTTATAATTTGTAATATAAAAAAATAAGAAAAGAATACCAAGCATATATGTGTATCCACTAGCATAGATCCATCTCAACTCTTAAATTTTTGCACCTGAAAGATATGCATCTCAAGTTTTTTAATCCCTCTCTATACTCAATAAATCTAGAGAAGATGAATCTACATTGGTATAGAATTGAGTATCAATTATGTGACAAACTCTGATAAATGGAGTGACAAAAAATAAAACATGATTGTAATATTTTATCATACATTTGATGGCTTTTCAAGTCTGATTTCCTTTTCACGTGATGTTTTAGAAAAACTTGTTTGGTATTTGTGTGAGATTTTCAATATGTTTTATGCTTCAAATCATATATTGTTTTTTTCTTTTCTTTCCCCATAAATAAATTTAAAAAGTAATAATGATCTGGGCATAATGATTATGAAATAAAACCACAATTCAAAGAAAAGTTCAAGACCTAGAGTGATAAGTGATTATCTAGTTCTTGGAATCAATCTGATAGAGAGAAACCTACCCACTTGTAATCATAACAATGGCAACAATCATCAATATACATTGACACGAGGATTTCCATGACCTCCTCACACATCAACATGACAAGTATATATCTTGTAGTTGACCTCAATGTTAGCAATGTATACAATATATTCGATAACAGGGTTTGAATTAATAGGCTTCCAATATGAATCAACCTCATACACAACAACATTCTCAGTGAAACACTTAGTAATATTGTCATAAGTCAAATCCAAAATCTACTTATAAATATCCATATTTAAGGACGTTATTGCTCAAACTTCTCAAATAAAATACAAAGTTGAAATTGGTTAATGCAAAACCTTTCACTTGTTGAAATCTCAAGCAAACTCAATTTTAGCAAACTGACTTGTTTAATAATCAATGTTGGTTAATGGCCAAATTTTTCATGTCATAATCAATAGTGGAAGTTAAAAGACATGAAAATCCATAATGCAAAATCTCTTCATATGGTCACTGTCAAGCATTTGGAACTATACTCCCTTCATTGGTATTGAAAAAGAAAGGATGTTTGAGTAACTTAAAAGTGTAACATATGGCATCAAACCAATGAAGGATGACATCACTTGTGATGTATCACCCCCTTACACTGTATTTGTGGACTCTACAATTATGAGAGTTTATTGTTTACCAATACTAATCTCGAGTCTTGGATTCTCAAACTTGGTTGTAAGGGAGGAGAGAGGCCCAACTGACAGTTTCACACAATAAGGAATGTGATCATAGATCTTCTCTCCACAAGTGTCACTTGAGAGGAATACTAGAATTGCTAGTATTTTGATTCACTCTAGTTAAGAGAAGGAAAAATGGAAAGGTACAAACACCAATCTAACAAAGGAGTGTTGGAATTGTTAGGATTTTGGTTCACTTTAGTTAAGAGAAGGAAAAGGGGAAAGGAACAAAGACTAATCTAATTAATAATCACCACAAAATCCCATGAAAGGAATATGCAATTTGTTTGAAATAGGATTCATGTTTGGATCATGGAACATATATACCTTAAGAAAGGACAATGATCAAAGCCAATGTGTCACCACTGATGGGAAATTGTTGACGTGATGATCCTCTTGTGCATCATGGACTATTGATCTCATTTGAATCAATGGTTTCTAGCCTCTAATTGAGTTGTATCGACAACCCATGAAACTGTCCCAAGGCATAATGGTGACCCTCTATTTACTCAAGTGGAAACACAATTTCAATTATACAAAGTTGTTTGTATATAATTACAACATCCCATCATTATGAGACGAACAAAGTTTGCCCTAGACTTGAATTTTATTCATTTCATTGTTGTTTTAGTTAATTCTGTTTTTCTAGCAACAATATTTTCCTCTTGCTTGTCACATGTATGCACCAACTACTTAGAATTGTGACCAACTGCGCTTGATACATGGTTAGGTGTTGTTGTCTTTAATTATGCTACCTTTTCATACAAATGGATGCAATATTCTTCATCGTTGACATATTGACGCTACCTTCTCCTACAAATGGATGTAATAATATTCATTGTTGACATGTTTTCAATACCCAACCTTTAATTTTCCAAATAAATTGATCGTTAGTTTTCACATTGTGTATGCATGTTGAAGTAGGGATTCCTTGGATGTTTAATCACAAGAGATGCAGAGCTTCATCATTGAACCATGTCAACTAAGATCGTTTCTTGCAAAAAACCCTTTCACCTCTTTCACCACCTATATTATGGTTTGTTTGTTTTTTTGTTAAGATTAAGAGAAGTTAGGTAACTAGAAAGGAAAAACTATGTCTATGGAATATATAGACTTTAAAAAGGGTAACGCACTTTTTTTGACCATGGAGAAATCAGTAACACGTCGAGATTACCTAGGTTCAAATCCGCCGGCCTATAAACCCAAGAGTATATCCAACAACCCACAAGCTAGATATACCAAGAACTTGTAACTCAGTAGGGGCCGAGACGTCCCAACCTTCACTGAAGGTGAAAAGGTCTATCTCAGAAGTCGCCTACCCTTTGAGCCTTATCATAACAGACCAAAATCTTGATAGGATTTGATCCCTAGTGGGCTAGGTGAAAATCACCGTCCCCCACCAATAGGCCCCACGTCACTAAGTAAGAACACTGCAACCCATTGTTAAATAAAAAACCACAACAACTTTTAAGACATATACACTCTACATTCTATTTGGCTTTCAATTGTTTTCGACATGCCCAAAGTGCAATTTCCGCCCTTAAATGCCCAAAGTGCATTTTTTTTATAATCTTAAATGCCCACGGAAGCCGCATAAATGCCAAATGTCCATCGCTGCAAAGGAAGCATTAGTGAATATATATATAAAAAATTTGCGTTGTCGTAGTTAACTTACTGCCGTTAAAATCGGGGGCGAACAGATTCGAAGAATGTCTTTTTCAGTTGAAAATTTACCAACCTAAAACGAACGAACTCGCTGTGGACGATTGTCTCTTCCAGGAAGCTGCCATCGCTAGCGAGGCTTGTCTTGCACAAAATCTCAGTTGCTGTTGCTTACTTTGGTTTTCTTTCTTAACATTTCAGGCTTCGCAGTCGTGTCCTCTGCTTACACTGCAATACATTACGTAGGGCACTTTACAGTGTTTGCTCCTAATGGTGCTCTAATTTTAGCGCACAGGACCCTTTACTGCAATTTGGGTTCAGGAAAACAATAAGTACCCTTGTGTCTGTTAAACTTTGTTTCAGGGCGTTATAAACCCTAAGACAGAATGAGCGAAACGGCGTCAAAAGCAGAGAACCAGAAGAAGCCTTGTACAGCAAGTAATGATGCAGAGGCATCCACGTCCTCGACAGCATCCCCTTCCACGTCAGAAGCCAAGTCGTCCCAGAACCCAAACCTCAGAAGGAAGCCGGTTGTAATCATTGTGGTTGGAATGGCAGGCAAGTATGCGAATACTATGGAGGTTTAGATTTTATACTTGTGATTATAATTTCTTATGTTTTGATGCTTTAGCAGAATATTTTTGGGATGACATTTGAACCTAGGCCAAAGTTTCATACCCATTTGCATTTGCAACAAAATCAATACATACAAGGGGAAACGAACGTTATTTGTACTCGGGGGAGGCTTTGCTCCTAAGCTATTTTTACTTGGGCATCTGTTCATTATATAAGACTGGTACTGAAATTGTTGCTTCTGGTATTGGCAGGAAGTGGCAAGACAACGCTGTTGCATCGGCTTGTTGCTTACACGAAGATGTCTGGAATACGAGGATATGTTTTGAATCTTGACCCTGCAGTCATTACTCTGGCTTATGCTGCTAATATCGACATTCGAGACACTGTCAAGTACAAGGAAGTAATGAAAGAGTTCAACCTCGGTCCCAACGGGGGAATTTTGACTTCCTTGAACTTATTCGCTACCAAATTTGACGAGGTACGATGCTTTTCATTTTTCCATTTATCAAAGCTATACGTCACTTGTATCATCAATATTTCGGCTTTAGTTTCCTTGGACTTTCTACACTCTTGTTTGCACACAGGAATAAGTTTCTCTGGAGTTCTTTATTTTCTTTTTAATCTTCCCAAGGTGCATGGTGCTGTATAAAAGTAGCGTACCATAAGATTTGGTCCAAAGAAATCAATGATCAAATGTTAAGGTGTACATAAAAAGGCAACTTAAGATTGTTATCCTAATAAAATTAACTTCTATCATAGTGACTGCACTGTGCAGTTAACAATTACACCAGCTCCAATTACTGTAAGAAATTTTCTATTTTCTTTCCAAGGAAAACCTGTAAGAAATTTTCTATTTTCTTTCCAAGGAAAACCTTACTGGAAACCCAAGGGATTTCACACATTCGTGGATGGCCTAGTAAACCCACCTAGTAAACCCATAGGCGTAGACTAGTATGCCACTCATGGGGATTTGAACTGGGCACTTGCTGGCATGGAACTGGTCAAATGCCCAGCAACATTGGCAACAGCTGGTTCAGCTAACCTCTTGGGCTATACGAATTTTTTTCTTAGAAAAGGCGTTCTGAAATAAGCCAAAAATGTGCCTGGCAGTTAAAAGGGACCTGCTTTGTACACCTGTGTTATGGAACTAATAAGTTTTGGAAACCAAAGAAATGACAGGCCACAGAGAGAGTAGGAAGGTGGATCTTCTCGTGGATAACGACCCTCTTTGAGGTTAAAAACTTAAAGGGAATGCCTACGATCACAAAGTGCAAGTTAGTTGGTGACTAAATGCAACATTAAGGCATGCTTATCCTATAAATGTAATTTCCTCCCTATGGATAAATTACGATTCATTGCTTTGTATGTGTGGCCCTCATGTAATAATGTTAATGCCCCTTTTCCTAAGGAATGAATACAAGAGATACTATTATATTGTTAATGTGAAATAAAACCCTACTCAAGCAATAGGACATGCCACCGTTAAGCTCTTGGTCAACCTGCACGATTAGACAGGAATTATGATCATCACAAACCTATTATAAATACAGTGATTACTACTTTGTAGGTATCTTTAGCGTACTAGTGACCCACATGTTAAGTCATATTTGTACAGGCACATGGTGGCTATCTTTAGTGATCTGCATCACAAGGCTAGGATGTGTGGTGTGTAGAGCAACTACAAACTTGAGATAATTTAAATTTTAGAGTTTTTAAAAACAACCACGAACATGCAGAAATCTAGATATGCTATCCAAATATATACACATTCAGACTTGAAATAGATATATAACGTTAAAGCTCTTCCATTTATCATCAAAATAGGGAAAATACACGACAAAAACAACCAATAAGATGTAAAGATTAAGAAATCAACGATCATGTATGCCAAAGTTCTAAGGAGGACTGTAACATATAATCCTATTTGCTAGATTATTAAAGATCTAAATGAGCTAACAAAATGTATGTACACATATTTTATGCAAATGTGCCAAGACTTTATTACAAAAATAGTTGGCCTTCCATAGTGGTCTTGGGCAAATGTTGAGATTCCTACAATTGTTGGTATTCTTGGTTGTAGGCACAAACACTGGATATCCAAGGATTTGCATGCAGGGTTGGAACTTGGTGTGCAAGCTTTGCAACAATGCATGCATGGTGTTGTAAGCTCGACAACTATGTGTACATGTTGTTGTTGGCACCAAATTCTGTAGACCTCTAGGGGTGCAGACAGTGGGGGTGTGTTGAGGTGTTTCACATGCAATCATCTACGTTTGTGCTTGGATCATTTAGTGTCTTAGGGCATACCCTATCTGAATGGTAAGAAAATGTGTTAGTGTTCTAGTGCCCTTCCCTTACCCTGTAGCTAGATTTTTCTCATTACCCATGCAACTCCTTATGTCTTCCAAGTTCTCACAACTATTTGAAAAAGTTTGTCTATCTCGCTAGTGACTCCACATCTCGAGCCATCATTTGACAAGCGTATGATGACTATCTTCAGTGCTACTGAGTGTCCCCTACGTCAATGGTAAAAAGTGTTTTAAGATTCTAATGATGCCTCCCCACAACTTTCATACATACTCAAAAGCCATGCGTATTCACCTATACATGCATGTAACCACCCTATTACATCTTTTGGTCATTTTAGCCTAAAGTGATTATTAATTCACTTTGTGGGTGAATTGAAGGACATAAAGTGAACTATGGAAACTTAACCCAAAGTGGGTTTTGAGTTGAGATTATTGTGGGATGATCTCAACCATTGATCAGGGATGGCTTGGGATGATCCTAGCCATCCCCATTTAGGTTTTTTTATGTTTTGCTCAAGGAGGGCGCAGGAGCCTAAGGAGGCTCATTCACTCTTATGTTCACTTGGAGAGCTTGAGGTTGGAGGCATTGGAAGAGGGCATCTTGGGCGCTTCTATTCATGGAGGAGCTATGACAACTAGAGACCCTATTATTTAGTGGTGATCACACTTGCTTGGAGGAGGGCGCACACCTAGCAGGGAGGAGCTACAGTTGGAGGAAGTCAGATCTGTTTGTTTCAGTGGAGAGGCATTCACTCTTATGTTCACTTGGAGAGCTTGAGGAGGAGCATGAGCATGAGGCTGGAGGCATTGGAAGAGAACATCTTGGGCGCTTCTATTCATGGAGGAGCTATGACAGCTAGAGACCCTATTATTTAGTGGTGATCACACTTGCTTGGAGGAGGGCGCACCATAGGAGGAGGGCGCACACCTAGGAAGGAGGAGCTACAGTTGGAGGAAGTCGGATCTGTTTGTTTCAGTGGAGAGGTAGCACACAAGAGCACATTTGTGTGCAAGGGTTTCTTCTTTAGAGCATCCAGGGTCAAGGGCGCTTCACTTCAGTGGGATTGAGCAACAATGGAGAAGGGCGCACCATACTTGGGTGCATCCACCTTCTTGGACTTGTATAACAACTTGAGAGGGGATGCCTTTGTATCAGGTTCATTTGTTTCATGTACTTGTTGTATCTCATGCTTTAGACACCACTTATATATACTTCCATTCCAAACTGGTTTTCCCCGGGGGGGGGTTATCCAGGGTCATGTTGACCAAAAATACCTGTGTTCATTTCATGCATGCTTAGAGTGTAGATCAACTTACTCATGTTGTTAAGATCTAGAGGAAGTGTTACTTGTTTTGAGTTATATTGCATGTGCTAACTTTGGGTTACGAAAACACTTGCAAGGGCACCTCAAAGAACACTTAACCTACAAAATCTATGGGCAGGAAGTTACTAAACTGTTTGCTGTCCTAAACTAACAAAGGACAGTTTTTGAAACTTAGAGCCAATCTCAAGGTCAAAGACAGACCTTAGTTGGCAGTTTGTTAGGACCTCAGTTTTCTTCATGGTATCAGAGCCCTTGGTGGCGAAGGTTCGCTGATTTCTAGAGCATCTTGTGGGCATTTTTGTGACAACTTGTTGGCAGATTTTGGACAACTTGTTGGCAAAGTTAGTGGACAACTTGTGAGCAGAGATTTGTTGGACAGTTGGAGGATTGTTTTGTGGACACGTTTGGACAACCTTACTTTCGCTTGTGTGTCAAGTGGTGAGGCTGAGTTCTTTTGCAGTTTTCGCATCGATGTGAATTTTAGTGGACAACCATGTTGGTGTCCCAGATGCGGGCAGAGGATAGGCTAGACGGAGCTAACAACTGGTCCCCTTGGAAGACCAAGATCACTTTCGTCTTGGAGGACCTTGAACTATGGGATATAGTCAAGCTCCCGTGGTGATTCCTTCTGCACCTGCTCCATCACCATTGTTGGATGCAGATTTCAGGAAGAATAACATCAAGGCGAAGAGGACTATTTGTGATGCGGTGAGGGACCACATCATTCCTCATCTGACTGGTAAAGACTATGCATTTGAGATGTGGGCATCTTTGTGCAAGCTTTACCAGAGTCCCAACTAGAACTGGAAGATGGTTCTACAGGAGAAGCTCAGGAGCATTCAAATGCTCGATTTCGAGACAGTCACATCATACCTAGGCAGATTCATTCAGATCAGAGAGATGAGTTAGCAACGGTCGGAGAGATTGTGGATCTAGATTTTTTGGTGAGGACAACTTTGAACAGCTTTTCCAAACCTTGGGGTTCATTTGTATGAGGCATCGTTGCCCGGGAGGTCATGCATACTTGGGAGAGACTTCGGGACGATTTCGTACATGAGGAGTTGAGGTGTAGTTGTGGGTCTTCAAGACAACATCATACGCCTGAGGGGGATGAGGATCTTGCTCTTTGGATAAAGGGCAAGAAGAAGATCGGAGAGGGTGCAAGACAGGGTCCCAAGGGAGGGACCCAACCACCAGAGAGTGGCAGTCCAAGGGAGGGACCCAACCACCAGAGAGTGGCAGTGGGCAGAAGAAGGACATAAGCAAAGTGAGATGCTTTGCTTGTGGTGAGATGGGGCACTATACTGGACAGTGTCCCAAGAGGAAGAAGAGGAGGCAGCAGGGTGGTATGGCAACGACAATCAAGGAGGAGGAGTTCAATGCACAGTTTGCGAGGGAGTGTGCATTCGTCGGTTATTTGTCAGCTGATACACCATCCAACGTTAGGTGGGGAGACATAGTTGAGGAGGACCTATTGACTCAACGTATTGATTCAGAGGGAGCTCAGACTTAGTTTTCGAGGACACCATCTTCAGGGGTGACCGGTCCACCTGGGACAACTTCAGTTTTAGAGTTGCTGAGACAGAGGGTTGGTGCAGGGGCTTCAGAGCATCAGAGATTGATGAGGAGGAGCAACAGGGCACCACAGAGGCTTGAGCCTCACTTGGCCATGGAGACAGGCATATCAGCTTCAAGATCCACTTAAGGTGGAAGTCACTTGGTGAGAGGCCAAGTTGAGGATCTTGGTGAGATGCCAATATCCAGATACTCTTGGTGAGATGCCAAGAGGGAGAGACTCTTGGTGAGATGCCAGGAGAGATACTCTTGGTGAGATGCCAAGAGTAGCGACTGTTGGCGATATGCTAGGACGTAGAAATCCTCGATGAGAGACCAAGGTTGAGGATCTTGGTGAGATGCCAAGATTTAGAGACTCTTGGTGAAATACCAAGAGATGTGACTCATATCGCATGCCATGAGTATGGGACCTTGGTGAGAGATCAATGAGAGGATCTTGGTGAGATGCCAAGACCTAGAGACCTTTGGTGAGATGCCGAGGGAGAGATCTTTGGTGAGATGCCAAGATCTAGGTGATCTCAAGTAGGTGGAGATGGACTTCCATCTAGAGATTAGGGCAGGTCAATAGATCAATGTCAGGGTAGGTTGAGCAGATCAGTGTCAGGACAGGTCGAGCAGATAAGAGACAGAGGGTACATCCATACTCACCTAGGCCTTGCCATGAGGCGAGGAAGTCCACAACTGGGACGAGATTGATTGGTGAGAAACACTTTCCTCGGTAAGAGGGAGTGTTGAATTTTGGTGTACCTTGGGAAGTGATTCCCTTGTGGTTTGGAGCCTCTAACCACAAGAGGGAGATGTTGGTACTCTTGTACTTTGTACTTTATGTCTAATTTCACTTTGACTTAGGAGATTTAAGTCAAAAGTGAAATTTGATCATTTTAGCCTAAAGTGACTATTAGTTCACTTTGTGGCTGAACTGAGGGACATAAAGTGAACTATGGAAACTTAACCCAAAGTGGGTTTTGAGTTGATATTATTGTGGGATGATCTCAACCATTGATTAGGGATGGCTTGGGATGATCCTAGCCATCCCCATTTAGGTTTCCTTATGATTTGCTCAAGGAGGGTGCAAGAGGCCTAAGGAGGCTCATTAACTCTTATGTTCACTTGGAGAGCTTGAGGAGGAGCATGAGCATGAGGTTGGAGGCATTGGAAGAGGGCAGCTTGGGCGCTTCTATTCATGGAGGAGCTATGACAGCTAGAGACCCTATTATTTAGTGGTGATCACACTTGCTTGGAGGAGGGCGCACCATAGGAGGAGGGCGCACACCTAGCAGGGAGGAGCTATAGTTGGAGGAAGTTAGATCTGTTTGTTTCAGTGGAGAAGTAGCACACAAGAGCACATTTGTGTGCAAGGGTTTCTTCTTCAGAGCATCCAGGGTCAAGGGCGCTTCACTTCAGTGGTGTTAGAAAATTAAGGACAAACTAGATCATAAATATTCTTTTACTTTCATTTACTATAGTAGATATGAATCAACAATCAATTCAAAATTTCTGAAGTAAAACAATCACAGAGATGGATCTGAACTAAAGAAAAAACAATTTTGAAGAGATCTAATCATTATTAAGAACAAGAAACTATTCTAAACATTAACTTGAACAAATAATAGATTTGAACATTACCTTAGCCAAGAACAAAGAGCAAATTTACCGAAGGTACTTACTGCTGTCCTCTTTTTTGTATGCTTAGAAAAAGCTTTTATGATCATGGATGTAACCCTCAGGGGCAGATCTCATCATGATCTTGTGAACAGTATTGCCATGAAGAACTTTAGGAGAATATCAGAAAACCAACCAGCATACCAACCATTAAGGAGAAGGCTGAAGTAAGGACACCACTGTCCAATCTAGAGGTTGACCACTAACAACCTTACAAAATCTGTCCAAGGGTATGGTACTGCTACTGTCATAGACATAATTAAATAGTTGTTTTGGGGCTGCCACAACAAGCCTTGAATAGCTGTAGGATAGGTAGCATGCATAGGTCATAAAATAGGGACAACAACAACATACTGTTGGCACTAGAGGCATAGGCAGCGAAAGGAGTGAAGATGGATTGTCCTAAAGGGGGTCGTAGACAATACCCAACAAGAGAAGAGGGCTGAACCCAAACTCACCATAAACTCAGATCCAAGGAAGAGCCACACCCAAATCAACATACAAATCAGATCAAGGAAGGGTCGCACCCAAAACTCAACATATACATAAGATCCAAGTAGGGTCGTACCTAAACTCAACATATACATCAGATCCAAGGAGGGGCGACATCCATACACAACATACACATCAGATCCAAGTAGGGTCGTACCTAAACTCAACATGTACTTCGGATCCAAGGAGGGGCCACATCCATACATAACATACACATCAGATCTGAGAAAGGGGCCACACCCATACAACATACACATCAGATCTGAGAAAGGGGTCACACCCATACACCATACACATCAGATCCGAGAAAGGGGCCACACCCATACAACATACACATCAGATCTGAGAAAGGGGGCCGCACCTATACAACATACACATCAGATCTGAGAAAGGGGCCACACACATACAACATACATATCAGATCTGAAAAAGGGGGGTTGCACCTAAACTCAACATATACATCTGATCCAAGGAGGGGCCATACCACATATCCAACAAGGGAAGAAACTAAACCAAAAGAGGAGGTCACACCCAATACCAATCAGAACAAGAGAAGCTGCAACAAATTTCAGACCAAGATAGCTTAGAGGAGGAACCATCAAAAGTGTAAGAATGAGAGAGGGGTGAGGTTCCTTTTATAGTTTAGGAAGGGGTTAGGGTTAATTAATTTAACCCTACCTTTTAGGTTTAATTAAAAACCTAATAATCAAAATAAATAAAATAAAAATAATAATTAATATTTTAATTATAAAAATATTAATTATAAAGTCAATCAATTCAAAGTGACTATAAAAGACCAACACCATATTAAACAAGAAGAGGGATGTGGCTCAAGCAAGGGGAGGCAACAAGACAAAGTCAAAGGGGTCTTCTTCAATAACAAACTGTCCACATAAGTCTCATGATTAATTTATAAGCTTTTATCATCCCAACATAAGAGGAAAAATCAATGATGTGGTCATGTCCATCTTCGTAGTTGCTCCTAGGTCTCATGGACCATCCCGGGAGAGAAGAAGAAGATCACACATCATCACGTTTTGGTACTTAACCAATAACCTAACTGGTCCCAGACCAGGATACCCTAGAACACATCTGGGGGCCCTAGATTACATCTAGGGTCTTATCCACTAAGGTACAAAACCAAGGATCAACCCAAACATTAGCAAGGATTCCCTGGAACACATCCAGGGGCCCTAGAACACATCTAGGGACTTATATCATCAACCACCAAAGAACACATCCAAGGATCAATCCAAGCACCGAGCAAGGATTCCCTAGAACACATCTAGGGGCCCTAGAACACATCTAGGGACTCACTGCTTGGTCCTTGACCAAGAAAATATACCGGGGGCCCTCACTAGGGTCTTTTGCCATGGCTCTAATTGCTTTGCCCCAGACCAAGAACCCCAAGAGTGTACTGGGGGCCCTTGAACTCAACTAGGGTCTTAGATATCCTCCGAAGAATGGCTCTTGCAGCTGCATTAATTTCAACACTCCCTCTCAACAACACCAAGCTTGTCTCGAAAGTACACAAACTTTGTCAACGACAGAGTTTTGGTTAAAATATCTGCTGTTTGTTCCGCTGTCGGAACATAGAATACTGAGAATGTTCTTCTGCACTATGTCCCAAACATAGTGATATCTCATCTCAATGTGTCATGAAACACATGAATCTCGGAGAGCTTTATACAACTCTGGTTATCACAGTGAATTATTGTGGGTTTCAGCTCGGCACTGAACAAATCTGTGAGTAGCTTTTCGAGCTACACTGTTTCTCTATTAGCAGCACTTGCAGCAATGTATTTTGCCTTTGCAGTGCTTTGGGCTATGGAGCAACAATGTATTCTTCCTTTGCAGTGCTTTGGGCTATGGTGCCCTGCTTTCTGTTGGACCAGGAGTTCATAGCTGAACTTAAACTGAAGCAAAATCTAGAAGTGCTCTTCTGGTCCACTGTACTGCCCATCTAATCTGAATATATATAGCCATGAGGTATTGCACCTTCACTGAAAGTGTACCAGAGCCCATAAGCTATAGTCCCTCGGGCATAAACGAGAATATGCTTAGCAACAACCATATGAATGTGTATTGGTTCACACATGAACTGACTGAGGGCATTCACTACGTAACACATGTCCATCTGGTGTGTACTAGATACATCAATAATTTGACAATATACGATAGGGTCTTCTGGATCTGAACCTGAAGCTTGATCATATAACTTCTTCAGGTTAGAAATCATAGGTTTGGTCATTGACTTACAGTCCAGCATCTCAAATCTGCGAAGCACACCAACTGCATACCTGCTTTGTGAGAGAAATATCTCACCAGGTTTTTGCCACACCTCTAGGCCAAGAATGCATAAGATTCAAGTTCTTGATTTCAAACTTTGCTGAAAGCTCCCTCTTAGTCTGAGCTATTAGATGTTCCTCTCCAGTAAGGAATAAATCATCCACATATAAAACCAAGATGACATGATGATTTTTCACAATCTTTATATAAAGATTAGGGTATGCTATACTCTTGGTGAACCCAAGATTTTGAAGAGAACTGCCAATTCTTCCATACCAAGCTCTCAAAGCTTGTTTCAATCCATACACGGTTTTCTTTAGTTTGCAGACATGGGATTCTTTCCCATGGATCACGAAACCCTGAAGTTGTTTGATATAAACCTCTTGTTCAACTGGCAACAGGAGCAAGGATCTCGTCATAATCAATTTATTCTTTATGAGAGAAACCACGAGACACAAATCTAGCTTTCAATTTTTCAACACTGCCATCTGTTGCGTGCTTTATTTTGTAAACTCATTTAGAGGTTACCACTGAATTGCTTTGAGGTCTTGGGACCACTTCCAGACATCTTTCTTCAATGTTGACTCGTATTCTTCTGTCATGGCATCCTTCTACACTTTAAGTTTCACAGCCTCACCAAAAGTTGAAGGTTCCAAGTCAATCACAAGATTCAACTGAGCTATCAAACCTGAGTAATTATCTGGCTTCTTGCTTTCTCTGAAAGCTGCATGCTTCTCTGCTTCCTTTAAAAACTTCACAGCACCAAGCTGGTTTCCTTTTGATAGGAGGTTTCTCTAGGGGAAACTCAACAGAATCCCTTATGGGATCCACTGAAAAGTCTCTGGCCTTCTCCCTCTGCTCATATTAAAGTTGTGAACCTGAATGTTCTGAAGTTGGAGCTTCCTGCTTCTTTATATTACAGGAAAGCTCTCGAAAAACAACTTCCTTATGGAAAGTCACATCTCTACTGACCTCAACATAGATTCGATATGCTTTTGAGGTCTCACTGTATCCCACAAAGGTGCCTTTCTTTCCAGAGGACTTAGTCCTCTTTTATGAATGTAGACAGGACTACCAAAAATTCTTAAGTTGTCAATTGAAGGCTTCATAACGATGAAGACTTCTTCTGGAGTTACCTCGTCTAAGGCTTTTTGAAGACACTTGTTCTGAATAAGGACAGCAGTGCTTGCAGCTTCGGCCCAAAGAGACAACGAAAGATCCTGATCATAGCTCTGGCTGCTTCACAAAATCTCCTGTTCTTCCTTTCTGCAAACCCATTCATCTGGGAATTTGTAAGACACTGTCAACTCCCTCTTAATCCCACAAGCCCGGTAGAGATCATCATACTTGTGGGAGTCAACCTCTTTTCCATTACCAAAATATGTCTACGTGTCTCGATTCAAGATTTTAAATTACTGAAAGATTTATTCTGATCTCAGTGGTATATCTCTGTGTTACATCATTTAACCATGCGTATTAAAATCAGAACCAGAAATCATCAAGTTATCTTCTTCAGGTCACTGTTTAATAACACAATACAAACTTCAAATGGGAAATGCTAGACATGAACACAGTTTATGTTAACAACTTCCAGAGATTGTGTGGAGTCACCATGTTATCGTTCAAATTACTTTGAAAGGATGTTATTGATATCAGAGGGAAAAAATAAAATGCTGTCATATGACCATATTCCCAGAGATAGTAAGTGGAAGCTTGACAGACATGGATTAAACTGAAAAGTTCATTATCCATGCTATATAGTCAAAATCAATTAATATCTACCAATCCATTTATGCTTTGGAGATCCAGTTCAATGAGAGTTAGACTTTGATACCAATACCATGGAAGTAGGTCAAGGAGCATTTCTTAACAGTGTTAGTGTATATAAACTCAAAATTTGTTACCAAACCTTGAGACAAAAGAAAATGCTGTAATCCAAGGCTTAGTTTTTAATTAGATTTCTTTCTAATGCTGGTTTGAAGAAGAAATCTTAAGCACAAGTTATTGGAGACATTTTGCCATCCATAAATGTAGTATCTATTGAAGCATCACAATCTCATGCAACTATTTCTCAATGATTGGTAAGGATGAGATTCCATCAAGGATAGTCCATACACAAATTGTTCTTACCCAGAAGTTCCATTTACCAGCAAGTTACTATGAAATTTCAACAATCTTGAGCAGATTGTTTGACCTCTAAATGCATAGAATTGATACCACTGATCTGAATAAACAAACCCATATCAGAGGATCTACACAGGCTCAAAAGTCTGCCACAATTGAACTCTTTTCACGCCCTAAGCTCTGATACCATGTTAGAAAATTAAGGACAAACTAGATCAGAAATATTCTTTTACTTTCATTTACTACAGTAGATATGAGTCAACAATCAATTCAAAATTTCTGAAGTAAAACAATCACAGAGATGGATCTGAACTAAAGAAAAAACAATTTTGAAGATATCTAATCATTATTAAGAACAAGAAACTATTCTAAACATTAACTTGAACAAATAATAGATTTGAACATTACCTTAGCCAGGAACAAAGAGCAAATTTACCTAAGGTACTTACTGCTGTCCTCTTTTCTGTATGCTTAGAAAAAACTTTTATGATCATGGATCAAACCCTTAGGGGCAGATCTCATCATGATCTTCTGAACAGTATTGCCACGAAGAACTTTAGGAGAATATTAGAAAACCAACCAGCATACCAACCATTAAGTACAAGGCTGAAGCAAGGACACCACTGTCCAATCTAGAGGTTGACCACTAACAACCTTACAAAATCTGTCCAAGGGTATGGTACTGCTACTGTCATAGACATAATTAAATAGTTGTTTTGGGGCTGCCACAAGAAGACCTGAATAGGGTACAACGAGCTGTAGGATAGGTAGCATGCATAGGTCATAAAATAGGGACGACAACAACATACTGTTGGCACTAGAGGCATAGGCAGCCAAAGGAGTGAAGATGGATTGTCCTAAAGGGGGCCGTAGACAATACCCATCAAGAGAAGAGGGCCGAACCCAAACTCACCATAAACTTAGATCCAAGGAAGAGCCACACCCAAATCAGCATACAAATCAGATCAAGGAAGGGCCGCACCCAAAACTCAGCATACACATCAGATCCAAGTAGGGCCGTACCTAAACTCAGCATACACATCAGATCCAAGGAGGGGCCACATCCATACACAACATACACATTAGATACAAGTAGGGCCGTACCTAAACTCCACATATACATAAGATCCAAGGAGGGGTCACATCCATACACAACATACACATCATATCTTAGAAAGTTGCCACACCCATACAACATATACATCAGATCTGAGAAAGGGGCCACACCCATACAACATACACATCAGATCTGAGAAAGGGGGCCGCACCTATACAACATACACATCAGATCTGAGAAAGAGGCCACACCCATACAACATACACATCAGATCCAAGGAGGGGCCACATCCATACACAACATACACATCATATCTGAGAAAGCTGCCACACCCATACAACATACACATCAGATCTGAGAAAGGGGCCACACCCATACAACATACACATCGGATCTGAGAAAGGGGGCTGCACCTATACAACATACACATCAGATCTGAGAAAGAGGCACACCCATACAGCATACACATCGGATCTGAGAAAAGGGGGCTGCACCTAAACTCAGCATATACATCTGATCCAAGGAGGGGCCATACCACATATCCAGCAAGAGAAGAAACTAAACCAAAAGAGGAGGCCGCACCCAATACCAATCAGAACAAGAGAAGTTGCAACAAATTTCAGACCAAGATAGCTTAGAGGAGGAACCATCAAAAGTGTAAGAATGAGAGAGGGGTGAGGTTCCTTTTATAGTTTAGGAAGGGGTTAGGGTGAATTAATTTAACTCTACCTTTTAGGTTTAATTAAAAACCTAATAATTAAAATAAAAATAATAATTAATATTTTAATTATAAAAATATTAATTATAAAGTCAATCAAGTCAAAGTGACTTTAAAGAACCAACACCATATTAAACAAGAAGAGGGATGTGGCTCAAGCAAGGGGAGGCAACAAGACAAAGTCAAAGGGGTCTTCTTCAATGGAAAACTGTCCACATAAGTCTCATGATTAATTTATAAGCTTTTATCATCCCAGCATAAGAGGAAAAATCAATGATATGGTCATGTCCATCTTTGTAGCTACTCCTAGGTCTCATGGACCATCCTGGGAGAGAAGAAGAAGATCACACATCATCACGTCTTGGTACTTAACCAAGAACCAACTTGGTCCCAGACCAAGATACCCTAGAACACATCTGGGGGCCCTAGATTACATCTAGGGTTTTATCCACCAAGGTACAAAACCAAGGATCAACCCAAGCATTAAGCAAGGATTCCCCGGAACACATCCAGGGGCCCTAGAACACATCTAGGGACTTATATCATCAACCACCAAGGAACACATCCAAGGATCAATCCAAACACCGAGCAAGAATTCCTTGGAACACATCCAGGGGCCCTAGAACACATCTAGGGACTTACTGCTTGGTCCTTGATCAAGAACCCCAGTAATATACTGGGGGCCCTCACTAGGGTCTTTTGCCATGGCTCTAATTGCTTGGTCCCAGAGCAAGAACCCAGTAGTGTATTGGGGGCCCTAGAACTCAACTAGGGTTTTAACTATCCTCCAGAGAATGGCTCTTGCAGCTGCATTAATTTCAACAAGTGGGATTGAGCAACAAAGGAGAAGGGCGCACCATGCTTGGGTGCATTCACCTTCTTGGACTTATATAGCAGCTTGAGAGGGGCTGCCTTTGTATCAGGTTCATTTGTTTCATGTACTTGTTGTATCTCATGCTTTAGACACCACTTATATATACTTCCATTCCAAATTGGTTTTCCCCGGGGGGTTTTATCCGGGGTCATGTTGACCAAAAATACCTATGTTCAAACTTCATTTCATGCATGCTTAGAATGTAGATCAACTTATTTGTGTTGTTAAGATTTAGAGTAAGTGTTACTTGTTTTGAGTTATATTGCATGTGCTAACTTTGGGTTACGAAGACACTTGCAAGGGCACCTCAAAGAACACTTAACCTACAAAATCTATGGGTAGAAAGTTTCTAAACTGTTTGCTGTCCTAAAACAACAAAGGACAGTTTTGAAGATTGAAACCTAGAGCCAATCTCAAGGTCAAAGACATACCTTAGTTGGCAGCCTGTTAGGACCTCAGTTTTCTTCACCTTCCACAATGTTTCACTTAATTGTGGCCCTAGATTGGTGTCAACTATGGCCTTATTATCCAAATTATCCAGCCCTTGAATTCAACGTATAGATTAAGCCAACAACCAACTATATACCTGGCCCAAGGCCAGCTACATACTCATTCCAAAACAAGTTGCATACCAAGTCCAAAATCAGCTGCATACTTGGCCCAAACCAACTGTATAGTCAGGCCAAAATCATGTGGATAAGTCGGCATTAGACTTGGCCCTAATAATTTTTATATTTTATTGCAAATTAGCTGGAAAAATCAGCCTTGAACTTGCTCCCAAATCATTCTTAGCTTTTGTCCAAATCATCTTAAACATTGTCCCAACTTAGTTGGAAGATTCAACTTTAATCATGGCTAGACTTAATTGTAAACTTGGTCCCAAAGAGGAAATGCCAGCCATATGATTGGCACAAAAGATATAAACATGGGTCATAGTCACATTTATAATTTCAACAGTTAATTAGCTAAAATTAATGTTACATGGGTGTGGCTGGATGCAGGCGTGAGAGTGGATGCAATAAGGCTCAAAATTCTTTATGGTGGTGTGATAATTTTTCTCTGTAAAGGAGGATGTTTTTGGGATGTGGACATGAGGTGCAAATTGTTAGGATATTTAGACACTTAGGAGTTAGTTAAGATCTACTTGGTCTAATGTGTCATTAAGTAAAAGTGTGTTTCTTAGTGTATTTCTTTAGTATGCATTTGTAGTTAGGAAATCCGACAGTCGCGATATGTTCTTGACATAGAGTGATCTGACAGTTCATTATCTCCTCGATCTTAACGACCATTGATCCGTGACTTAACACCTGATTGGTTCATTATCTCTATTTAGAAGGCATGAAGGGTCATTTGCCGATGATTGATTGTGAGAAACTCTCTTGTAAAATCTCTCTATAATTTTTTTCTTTTGTATTACTAAACTGCTCCAAGTGGCCGCGTTGGCTGGGGCTGTGGATGTTTCTTCGTAGGGGTTTTACCACGTCAAAATATCGGTGTGTTGATCTTTGATCTGGTTGTGTGAGTGGTTATTGAAGGTGTTTGTCCTCTATTGGAATACCAGTGTTATCGAACATGTTATCAGAGCCTGTTTGAAGACCCACTCCCGTTGTAGATCAAGATTGTGAAGCTGAGTTGCCTCATCTCTAATTTTTGCCATTTCTGTACATTTTTGGGCTGAGAGGACCGTTCCATTGCGTCCAGAGCGCTCGTTTTAGTAAGGAACGCTTTTCATTTCACTCGAAAAAGTTTCCGTTTGCCCAAGATACGACCATTTCTGTCATATCTCGAAGTATAAAGCCGAAATATGCCCTTTTAAATTTTTTGGCAAAGTATTATTTCAGTTTTATATTGTTTGTTTTCGGGTTGCTACTCTTTTAGATCTGCGTATGCTTTTTGCCCCGTGCCCTGTGCGATCTCGGGAAATCAAAAACAGATAGAAAAATGTGCATTTTCTGGGTAAGCTAATCGAGATCTAATCCTTGTTGTCATTGAGAAGCGAAATTTTTTCCTTGTGTGATTTTTTTTTTTTGAGCATGCTCTCCAAGGCGTTCCACAACAACACTCCCAATCCTCCTACTAAACAATACAATATGTTTTGTTAGCCCACTTGGTTAAAAGTTGCCTTATTAAGTAAGAGGTCTTGAGTTCAAATCTCTTTTTTTGTTACTTTTTTTGAAAAAGTTCATGCTCCATTGTAAAGTGTATTTCACTTCAAGTATAAAAGTGAATCACTATAAGTAGCTTTAATATCTTATTTTAGAGTTATTTATTTTGCATGCAACTTTCTTTTATAAAGTAACTTCATTGTAAAAGTGATCCCCACTTCTTTTTATAAAAGTAGGTCACTTCATAAAACAACTTATTTGTAAAAGTGAGGTTATTTGGATGGGTATCACCACCACGTGGTTCTTTGGGTTACCGTTTATGCCTTTTTTTAAAAGGGCACAAATTTTACATTCGAAGTCCGTTTTCAGTGCCGTTTTTTTTAAAACCATCTAATTTTTCGAGATCTTTCCATCCAGATTATTAGTTTCGGCTTTTAAATCCATATTATCTGCATATTTAATTTGGCTTCTTTCAATAATCTTTTGCTTACCAACACCAACTACTTCTAATGGAAATCCCATATGGAGGATTTTGTTAAGAAGTAAAGGCTTGTACCGGATTACCTTGGGAATGGAAAAAGAAGCCACTGATGCTGATAAGAAAGTCAAATGGGCTAATAGGAGTGACGAAGCACGTGGACTAATCAGAATGTCCATCTCTCCTGATTTAAGGTTCCACCTTCAAGAAATTGATGACCTCGATGAAGCTTGGGAAAAACTTGGATCTGTGTTTGGTAAACACAATATTATTCGAGCACATCAATTAAAAAATCAAATACTGACTTTAAGTCCAAATGATTTTTCTTGCATCGAAGACTATCTATGTAAGTTTAAAACAATCAGAATTTTATGTGAAGAATGTGAGATAAAGCTGGAGGAAGAGCGTTGCATCTATATTATTCTTTCTAAGCTAGGTAGTGCATATTTTGTGTTTGTATCTACCTTTTATGCCATGAGAGAGGCTCTAGGGAAAACTTATCAAAAACCCACTCTTGAGTCCTTTTGTGATGCTTTGATTAGAGAACAAGATAAGCTTGTACAACTTGGAGTGATCAACACTGTAGGTACTTCCAACAAAGCCTTAGTCGCCCAACAAAAATATAATCTTAAGAATCCCAAGGAGCAACATCCTCGCCACAACAAGAAGCAACATAAGGGTTCCAAACCCACTCATACAACTTCAACTCCTAATGGTGACAAAGGAGCAAAATCTAAAAATAAGAAGACTAACAGACATTGCAACTTTTGTGATAAAGATGGTCATGATGAGTCCAAATGTTTCAAGAAGATGGCAACTTTAGAGGCAGAAATGAAGAAGCACAGCATCAATATTGATTCTGCTTCTTCTTCTTCTCATGGACATGCACTTTCTGCTTCTGATTTCTCCTTCAATGCAACTTCTACTTCTTCCTCTGATGAGTGGCTTATTGATTTTGGAGCATCTTGTCATATGGTTAAGGATAAAGACATATTCTCTGCTCTAAATGAATGTAACACCAAGAAAATATTTGTTGGTTATGATAGATCTCTTAGTGTTGTAGGATATGGAACAATTCAAGTAGATAATGGTCATTTCAATGATGTATTATGTGTTCCAAGTCTTTCTTGTAACCTTCTATCAGTAGATCAAACCACTCATTCATGTGAAGGTAACATTGTAGAGTTTTCAACTCACCAAGTTGTAATCAAGGATCTAAAAGATCTTAAGCATGTTCTTGCAGCTGTAATTGCCGATGATATTACTAGGTTGTACAAGTTTGACAACTTTGGGTCATCATCTTTTCCATCAATTTTTGTTGGTCATAGTGATGACTTGAACAAACTTTGGCATGAGTGGATTGGTCATCTAAACTATCGCTCATTGCAACAACTATGTAATCAACAGATGGTGACTGGTCTTCCTCTTGTTTCATGCAGAGATGGTGTTTGTGCTGGTTGTGTTCTCGACAAACATCATCAGGACAGTTTTGACAAACGTGCCTCTTGGCATGCCTCAGGCCCTTTGTAGCTTGTTCACAGTGACTTGTGTGGTCCACTTTCTTCTCCTTCTTTTTCTGGGTGCAAGTATTTCTTAACTTTCATTGATGACTTTTCCAGACGTATTTGGGTTAACTTCTTGGAACTTAAGAGCAAAGGTTTTGACAAGTTTCTGGCCTACAAGGCCCTTGTAGAAAAACAATTTGGACATCAAATTCAAAGGTTAAGAACATATAATGGAGACGAATATGTGAACAATAATTTTATAAGTTACTGCACTACATAGGGCATCCAAATGCAACACACTGTTCCATATACACTACAACAAAATGGTGTTGCTAAGAGAAAGAACCACACATTAAAAGAAATGGCTAATTGTATGATCCAATCTAAGGGATTAAGTCTAAAGTATTAGGCAGAAGCCATCAACTGTGCAAATTACATAGTAAATCGCACTCCCATAAAGGCTCTTAAAATTATAACACCAGAAGAATTGGACTAAAATTAAACCAGATGTAAGTCACTTCCGTGTATTTGGCAGTGTAGCATGAGCTCACATTCCCGATGAGGAAAGGAAAGCATTGCAGCCTAAAAGTGAGAAGTCTATATTTGTTGGTTATTCTGAAGATGTCAAAGGTTATAAACTTCTTCAACCACATTGTAATGAAATTATTCTTAGAAGAGATGTTAAATTTGTTGATGATTGTAGCTTCGTGAGACATCCTCCAGGACACGTTCTCCTCTGAGACTGAGTTGAGTCGACCTGTGAGAGAGCCCATGTGTTGGGTGTGTTGTTCCTCTCTGGACTGAGATGAGACGATGTGTGCCCCTGTGTGGGGTGAGGATGCCCATGAGATGGGTGTGTTGTTCCTCTCTAGATTGAGATGAGACGTTGTGTACCCCTGTGTGGGGTGAAGTTGCCCGTGTGATGGGTGTGCGTCAGACTTTGGACTGAGTTGTTATGACGTGTGGTCTTCTGCTTTCTGGACTCAGTTGAGTTAGGCTTGAGATGGTACTCTAGATGATTCTCCTGTGGACTCAGTTGAGATAGAGATCTGTTGAGTAGGACGTCCCTGTGGCTGAGCACGTGTGGACGTGTCCCTAGTGGCTGAGCACTAGTGGACGTGTGAGATCCTTGCTATATTGTCTAAGAGTAAGATTTACCTGTAACCCTAATTATGATGTAAAGGGTACAGGTCGGCCCCACCATGTAAAGATAATTAATATTGTAATTATTAATTATATTTATTATATTATTAAGTTGTACAGGTCGGCCCTATTGTGCCAATAGACATATCATTTGATGCGATAAGTTTTGTATAAATAAAGGTGAATCCCCATTGAGGATTACACACTTATCATTGTGTCATCTCATGATTTCAGAAGTTGAGGTATGGAATTATGAGAACTACAACACCCTTTTGTGTGCTAGGTTTGGTGGTGGATGGGGGATCTTCTCTTGAGAATATAGCAAAGGATTGCTAGGTTTTCTTCCCTTGTGTAGAAGGGTTTTCCAGGATATTTCTTGTGTTCTTGTGCATGGTTATTCTTCTCGTGATCTTGGTTTACTGCAACTAGTTATTGTTGCTGCAGTCATTGTGTATGGTTCAAGTAATGCTAAACAATAAATGAAATAAACACATGTGCTTGAGCCAAAACTTAACAAAATTTGATGAAAATCTCTTGGCCTGTGAGCCTAATTCAACGATTGTGCCTTCTTCGGCCTGCGAGCCCTCTTCGGCGTTTGTGCCTTCTTCTGTTCCTATTCTGGTTTCTTCTTTAGATGATGATAGTGAGGATGAAAATCCATCTCCACCTGCTCACCTTCCTCCAGATGAGTCCATTGAACCTGAACTAGCACCAACACCGCCGCTTCCTAGATGGGTTTGTTCAACACAAGAAGTAGTTGGTGATGTTGTCGATGATCCTTAAGATCAACGTCGGACACGTTCTCAGTTCCAGCGAGCCTCTTCTCTTTTGGCTCAAGTTTCAGAGACTCATGATCCAGAGACATTTGCAGAAGCTTCAGGTCATCCAGATTGGGATACAATAATGAATGAAGAGTATCATTCTTTAATGACAAACGATACTTGGGATCTTGTACCTCTTCCAAAAGGAAGAAAGCTTGTCAGATGTAAATGGGTCTATAGAACTAAGTATGCATTCGATGGAAGTGTTGAAAGACACAAGGCTCGGTTAGTCGCCAAAGGATTTTCCCATGTTGAAGGTGTTCAAATTAATGCAGCTGCAAGAGCCATTCTCTGGAGGATGGAAAAGACCCTAGTTATGGACTAGGGCCCCCAACACACTCCTGGGGTTTCTTGGTATGAGACCAAGCAGTGAGAGCCATGGCAAAAGACCCTAGTGAGGGCCCCCAGTATATGACTGGGGTTCTTGGTCTTGGACCAAGTAGTAAGTCCCTAGATGTGTCTAGGGCCCCTGGATGTGTTCTAGGGAATCCTTGTTGAATGCTTGGATTGATCCTTGGATATGTTCCTTGGTGGTTGATATAAGTCCCTAGATGTGTTCCACGGAATCCTTGCTCCGTGCCTGGATTGATCCTTGGATGTGTTCCTTGGTGGTTGGTATAAGTCTCTAGATGTGTCTAGGGCCCTTGGACGTGTTCCAGGGAACCCTTGCTTAAGGCATGGGTTGATCCTTGGTCTTGTACCTTGGTAGATAAGACCCTAGATGTGTTCTAGGGCCCTCAGATGTGTTGTGGGGAAAATTGGTCTTTGACTAGGTAGATCTTGGTGTAATGCCAAGATATGTTGATGTGTGATCCTCTTCCTTTCTCCTGGGATGGTCCATGAGACCTAGAAGTGCCTATGAAGATGGACATGACCACATTGATTGATGTACACTCTTATGTAGTGATGATAAAGTTTATAGGTCACTATGAGACTCATGTGGACATGTTTTGCCATTATGTAACCCCCCTTGACTTTGTCTTAATAGGTAACCCCTTGTTGTTTAGCTTTCACTCTTGTTTTATGTGATGGGGATTTTATTTATGGGATTATGGTTTTATTTATGTGATTGGGGTTTTAATTTATATTGATTCACAATTTAATTAATATTTATATTAATTAAATGTCAATATTTATTTTTAAATCTAATTACCCTAACCCCTCTCCCTAACTATAAATAAGACCCTACCCCCCTAACATTCTACCTACACTTACTCATTCTCTCCTCACTTTCCTTGCCGCGACTACCTTAGTGAACACTCTCTCTTGTTGATGCGGCCTCTCCTTATTTGATCAATTTTGGTTTGAGCTTTTTTGTGTTGGCTGGAGGGTCTGCTGCTAATGTGTGACTGCTGGATCTATCACTTCTGAATTGTGAGGTGTCTCTCTTGCTGTCGGATCTGCCTCTTGCTACCGGACCTGTCCTTTAGTAGCCGAATTTGGGTGCCATTCCCCCTTTAGGGCCACGAAATTGTGTGGAGGTACCGCGGCCTCCTTTTGGGCACTCTCCTTGGCTGTTCTTACTTCCCTCTAGCTGCTGCATGGAGGGTTGAGTCCCTTGTGGGGGGTTTCTCAGTGTGCTGACCAGATTTTTGTGTAGAGGGAGTTTGCTTGTTGTGTTCACCTTACTATCCAGATCTGAGTGAGAGTTTACTTGTGGATGTTTCCTTGCTGTCTTGCTTTTGAGTGAGGGTTTGCTATTAGCTAAATGAAGGGTTTGCTATCTAGACTTGTGGAGTGTATGCCACTTACTATACATATCTGTGTGAGGGCTCTCTTATGGTTAATCTAACTTGCTGTCCAGATCTGAGTGTTCTGTTATGGTTAATCTAACTTGCTGAGTGTTCTCTTATGGTTGATCTACTTGCTGTCCAGATCTGATAGTTCTCTTGTGATTGATTTCCTTGCTGTGCTATCACTGTTTATTGGAGGGTTTCCTGTTGGGGTTATTTGTTGTTATGACTTTGGATTATTGTTGTTTCCATTGGGGTTTACTATCCTTGGCAAAATTGCCCCACAGTTCTCTTTGACAGAGATCAAACCCTAGAGGTTTGTTTTATGAACCTAAACTACATCTGAGCATACTTACAGAGTCATACATCTACACATGTGATGAGTACACCTCTCATTGATTTTTGAAGGTAAGCTAGTTTATTTTGTACTCAGAAATATTGTTTGTTTCAGATCTGTTCATCTTCTATGTGATCTAGTGGATATAAAAATTTGAAAAGTATATTGTTTTTCTATTTTCCCTATTTCTAACAGAAGGAATTGACTATATTGAAACCTTTGCCCCTGTAGCCAAAATGAATTCCATTCGCCTTGTTCTTGCCCTTGCTGCCTCACATAAATGGGAGGTCCATCAGATGGATGCTAAGTCCGCCTTCTTGCATGGGGATTTGCAAGAAGAAATCTACATGGAACAACCTCTTGGCTATGTCCAGAATGACTCTATCCTTGTTTGTCGCCTTAAGAAAGCTCTTTATGGTCTTAAGCAAGCTCCCCGAGCTTGGTATGCCAAAATAGACAACTTTCTTATTGCAACCGTATTTTCTAGATGCCATTTTGATCCTAATGTCTATACCAAGAAAGTAGGAAGCCATCTCATAATCCTTGTCCTTTATGTTGATGACCTTATCCTTACTGGTAGCGACTCAAAACTTTTAAACCATGTGAAAACCAACCTTAAGAAGAAATTTGAAATGACAGACTTAGGATTTTTGCACTATTTCCTTGGCCTCCAAGTTTTGCAAACC
>ML777064.1:714841-757799 GCA_009831015.1 Picea engelmannii | reverse complement strand
ACTTTATTATTTACCTTTTAAAATCTCTTAAACCACTTTGACTACTTTGACCTTTTGGGGCTTCTAGATGACATATGAGGGTCCTCCAACTTCGTAAGGCCATAACTCTCAAACTGTGAGGAGTTATGTGGCGTTCCACATACCACCAGAAATGGAATGACATGTACTATCCATATATAATAGTGTTATCTGAAAATATATCATAACTCATACTGTTATCCATCAAACAAACTTGGGTCCATTATCCAAACCTGGGGTCTCCAACTTCTCATGGCCATAACTCTCTAATCGTGAGGAGTTATGTGACGTTCCACATACCACCAGAAATGGATTGACAAGCACTATCCATCTAAGATAGTTTACCTAACAAATTCATGTCCTTCATCTCATTATTCCACAATTAAGCATGGGTTCTCTTACTCCGCAAAACGTCTTCTCGTGAGGGCTTTCACTATAAGGCGACCACTTTGGAGTTCATCCATCTTTACTTCTTATCAACCATGACAAGACAATAATGAGTCATCTTTACATCAAACAATCTTGGGTCCATTACCTAAACCTTTGTGCTGCGGGGCTTTCTTCAAGGGTTGACATCAATGACAACCAACCTTAATCAACAAATACAAGCTTATGGTAGTGATCCATGTGCTAGTCTTGAGAAGGTAGATGTGCATACCGACAGTGCTAGCAAATTCACATCTCAATCAAGCTAAAGAGCCACGAGCATGTTATCTTTTCACTAGTAATGTGGATTTGAGTTTAACTGAGGTGTATGTGGCAAGGCATTGCAAAATCTAAGGTAAATCCAAATCTTTATTTCTAAGGAGAGTAACATTACTCGGTGGGGATATTGTAACGTTGCTCGTTAGATTCATAGATTGCCATCTATGGGTGCTTATTGTATGCTGCATATACTATGCATGTGTATGTGTGATTTTCCATGGTGTTAAGCAGATTTGAAGAGTTATTTCTTGATGACTGTTGAGGCCAATTTTTGTCTTCTAATTCCAGATCATAGATCTCATCTTCCTCTTTGTGGATTCAAACCTTAAGTTCGACTAGATCCTTTCCTTCTCATGCAATTGATCGTTAAACTTTGAAAACCAATAGATTTGTGTCTACAATTTTGTTTATTAGTCTCGATTTGCAGTGTCGTGTGTTGTTCTAGATCGAATAGGACCTCTATACACCCCATTGATTGATTGTTGTTGACCACGCTACTGGACCTAGCCAACAATATGAATGCCTTTATATAAACTCTGGAAATAAATAATAGTTGACACTTCATAGGCAGTCAATAATCGCATTACATTCTTCCATATTGGAAGGATTACCTATTATTATTGAAATTGGCCAGCTGCCTAACAAATTCTAGGGTCAAAATTCTATCTGTGGGAAATGTAGGTTATGCACAATAACAAATCTAAAAGGGGTAGCAAGGTGTTGCCGAATGAAACAACAATCCGATGATTGCATTGTCAACAGTAGCCACGAGAAACCCTCCTGCTTGAAAGAACCATTTTGTGTTCTTGGAGGAAACTGTTGTGAAGAATAACCTTGTTGTGACGTCACATAACTCAACGCAGGCCACAATCAAGCAGAGCAAGGCCAACACTGTCTGCATCGATTCCATCATTACACAAATGTAAAAGATATGGATGATGATTCCTTAACTAGTCATGAGATGGAATCATATAGTGAATTGATGAAGATAAGTCTTATTGAAGATGAGTCACAAGAAGCTAGTAGTGATACTAGAAGTAGCATCAATGAAAAACTTGATTTTTCTTTTAAAGTCACAAAAGAAAATTGTCACGAATGCAGGGAAGAACATCGAGTACAAAATGATCTTTCCAAGCCTATCATTAGACCTTGGAAAGAAATCTATGACAACAAACACAAAATAGGACTCGAATATGATAAGGAAGTTATTGTTCATAATCCCGACTATTCCAGATCAATCCACTTCTATTGTGCAAGATTACTTCAAGGAGATTCACTTCACCCATTTTAGTTCAACATCAGAATGCTAAGTGCCAACATTGTCATAGAATTTGTCATAGAATTGGTCACATGAAGAATCAATGTTTTGATCTCCATCCTTGTGTTCATTGTGGGAAGATAAATCATCTTTCAGATAAATGTCGAAAGAAGAAGGTTAAGAAAGCAGTTCATTATGGTAGGATAAATTCTTGGTGATGGAATCAACAAGTCAAGAAGTTGCATAAGTCTTACCATCTAGTTCAAACATAGTTAAAGGCACATTTGCATGGAGAAATCACAATAGTAGAAGGCTTTCAAACAATTTTACAAGAGGAAGATTTTGGGCATGATTGGGGCCCGATTTTACACATCTTTTGAATTAAAATATGAGTCAAGAGAATGGTACTTTCTACATCTCAAGGGGGGGAGTACATTGATGAAATCAAAATGGTGAGTTGTCAACCAAAACCACGACATTGATCAAGTCAAAATGGTTAGTGGTCAACCAAAACCACCAAATATAATGATGAACCATCGAAGAACAAAAGAATCGAAAAGTTCAAGCTTGGATCCCTTCAATAATGATGATAGTTAAGCTTCAAGTTTCAAAGTCCTATAAATCAAAATTTGGGAATTCCAGCATGGCAACTGGTCTCCTCAACAAGATATCTACAATTCAATCAATTCTAATTAATCTCTTCAAAGCAACATATTTGGGAAGTCCTAGCATGGGATCTAGAATCCTCTCATTGCTCATCAATTATTCATTGGGATGTTGTTCGACACCTAATTGTGTCTAAATTCTGAGAGTGTTTTAGTGAGCATAAATAAGACAAGATAGAGAGGTATTGTTCACAGTTCAATAGTTGAGCAGGTTGGGTGACTAGAGGAGAGAAAGCAATGCACAACAGGAAGAGGATTGACTTGTAGGTTTTTAGTAGGTTGAAAAGGTAGCCGTATAGCAGATTCGTACATGCATATGGATCTATACAACAGATCTACACAACATGTCTTACAATTCGTAAGCTTTGATTAAGGAATGAAAAGATGATTATGAAGGAGAAATCACCTGTGTATGTGTGAAATTGTTTTATGCTTCCGCTATTTATGTTTTCAACTATTGTGTGATTGATGCTATGATTTCAATTAATTTATGCATTAAATTAAATTCGACAATTTATCTATTTGATTGAGATCATAATGGCAACAATCACCCAGGGTTGGGAATTTTTACAGCTCCTTCACCTCTCTTGGTGTAAAATTGCAAATTTTTTCTTTTGAGAAGTATGATGCACTTGTTGAGAGATGGATGCTTTGTATTGATGAGATCAAAGAAACTTGTGCTCGTCACTTTTAAAAACTTCGAATCAAAAGGAGAGGAAAGCACCACTTGACAATTTGGGTGACAATGTTCACCACTTCATAGGAAGTATGCTATCATTTATTAAATAATGTAATCCTTCTTTTGCATCTATTCATCCACTAATGGCCCCATTGTATTGTTGTTTCTTGACTTTGATGTTAGATGGGTTATATAGATGGACGTGGTAAATATGTGACTAGTGAGAGCGTGCCTTGGATATTTTGAGACTTCTTTGGTAGATGCATGTCACCCCAATCCCTTTGTAGCCATTATTTTGTGGGAACTAGATCTTGCATCACTTGCTTCATCTACTACTATTTTGTAGGGACTAGACTCATTGCGCCATCTGATGACATGCCGAAACTTGAATCAACATCTTTTGATGGTTCTTTTCTTGTTGATTTGCAAGAATCACTTCCCGCACCTTTTGATCTACCAACACTAGATTTTTCACCATCCATAACTCAAACATATCGACATCTTCATGATGGATTGAGGAGGCATTCTCTTTGTCCATTCAAATATTGAAGTTCTGATTTCCTTGATATGATAGCAATTCCTTTTACAAACCAACAATTAAGAAGCATAGATGGTAGAATTTTGATCAATATGCACCATGAGGACTCATTGTGGTTGGATTGAGGATTGGTCACGACAACCTTTGAGCACTTGTTTGAGGACTTCATGTCAAATTATTTTGTCCACTGTATAATTATACAATCCTCATCGTTCTTTCTTATTGATTAGCCGTAGTGATTGTCTTCTTCTTGATAGTTTTTTGATGGTAACCATATTTTGTTGCCCCTTTTTGTACATGCATGAGTGGAAGACACTTTTATGATGGAGAGCCCATCTTGTTGCATTTGGTTTTTGCAACAATTGTTGAGTCTTTTGTTCCTTTTGCTCAAAATGCATGTGGCTTGTTGTCTTGGTTTGTGTGATTGGAAGCATTTTGGTTGATCTTCGACACTTGCTTGTAGCTTCATTGGATCATTTTCAGCTTCAACATGCTCTTTGCCATCTTCAATGTCTTTAAATCATTTTCTTGGAGGATATTATTTGATAGCATTGTGGGATTCAAGTTCCCTACTTGGACCATTCATGCATTTACTCGTTTGAACATGTGTTTGCTTCACCAATTTTGAGTTTGTGAAGGTGTTTTTGAGGCCTATGGTTTTGATGTTGGATTGTCCACTTAAACTTGTGTTTGCTTCACTGGTTCTAAAGAGGTCATGTGAAGGTGTTTTAGTGTTCAAAGGCTATAGTTTCATAGATGGAATCTCCATTGAGAGCATGTTGGCACCTCGTCATTGTGAAGATGTTGTCATCATTGTATTCCCTACTAATTTAAACATCAAGGGGGATTATTGTAATGTTTATCTAGCCAAGTTTTTGTTTACAATATCTTTCCCAAATGTATATTAATGGGGGGATGAAATATTGGTCAAATATTTTTATGCCAACTTTCTTTATTTGTGTCCGCAAGTCAATCTTAAGCGTGATGTTTGGGATATGCTGGCTAACCTTGACTTGTGACTCAAATGTATATTAAAGGGGGGGATGTAATATTTACTTGGTCAATTTTTTTTATGCCAACTTTCTTTATTTGTGCCCCCAAGTTAATTTAAGCGTGATGTTGGGGATCTGTTGGCTAACCTTGACTTGTGTCTCCAATGCCCCTTGAAAGTCATTTATTAGTGGTAGTAGGTGTCGCAAGGATCCCATTGGGTCAGGGTTGACATCATAAGTAACCCTAACATGTATTTATAAAGAGGATTAAGCCTTTTTCGTACTTGTCTCACTTGAGCAAACATATCATTTTTTATGTTCTCTTAGGGCGTACTTATTGTACCCATACAATTCTTTCGTTATAGGTTATCTTTCATTATGATGTGTGATTATTATTATTTTAACAATAACGAGTATATTTGTATTAAAAAATTACTATAGCTGCACCATTCAGCATGATAATACATATAGGAGAGGATTGTCCAACAAAACATTTGAGATGTGTCTAAAATTTAAAACTGACAGTCTATGATAACAAAACAATCCTTTGCAGATAATTTCTGTAATCTATTACAAGTATATATTCGAACAAATACTCCTAAAATCAAAAGTATATATTCAAACACATACTCCTAAAATCAAGCAAACTTTACAAAACATTAGACATTATTGAATAAAAGCATGTTGGCTGCAAGCTTCCCATGGAATTTCGATCTTCATTTAGCATTTTCACATACCCTCGCTGCCATTGCACTATCTCCTCTTCTTGAACCTCCTCCATTGTAGACCCAATAGACAACCTAGCAATTGAATGAGCCGTGGAATTGATTCTTACTAGACAAGCAACCATTGCACTGTCTCCTCTTCTTTAACCTCCTCCATTGCAGACCCAATAGACTGTTGATGATTGCAGCTTCATGAGACATTCTCTAGATCGTACTCCTCTGGACTGAGTTGAGATGATCTGTGAGGACGCCCATGTGATGGGTGAGTCATACTCCTCTGGACTGAGTTGAGATGACGTGTGTGGTCTCTTGTCGTGCTCCTCTGGATTGAGTTGAGATGACTTGAGATGGTCTCCTATCGGACTCCTATGGACTTAGTTGAGTCAACTTGAGATGGCTCTCCAGATAGTACTCCTATGGATTTAGTTGAGTTAATCTGTTGAGAGTGGCGTCCCTGTGGTTGAGCACATGTGGACTTGTCCCTAGTGACAGAGCACTAGAGTATGTGTGGATCCCTTGCTATATTGTCTAAGAGTAAGATTATTGTGTAACCGTAATTTTGTATTGTGAAGGGTACAAGTCGGCCCCACCATGTAAAGATAATTAATATTGTGTAAAGGATTAATTATATTATTGAGTTTTACAAATCGACCCTATTGTGGATCACTCACTCATTCATTATCTCAACGCCTACTTGTATGGCTAAAGTGCACACTTATCTCATGCG
This sequence comes from Picea engelmannii, assembly GCA_009831015.1. Lineage (NCBI taxonomy): Eukaryota > Viridiplantae > Streptophyta > Pinopsida > Pinales > Pinaceae > Picea > Picea engelmannii. The sequence goes on along the minus strand of ML777064.1, from coordinate 751,492 downwards.
CCATCTTTCTTGGTCATAGAGAACCCTCTTGTGTGCACTAGGGTTTTTTTGGTGATTACAACTTTGTGAGACATCCTCTAGAACACGTTTTCCTTTGAGACTGAGTTGAGTCGACCTGTGAGAGAGCGCATGTGTTGGGTGTGCCCATGAGATGGGTGTGTCGTTCCTCTTTGGACTGAGATGAGACGATGTGTGTCCCTGTGTGGGGTGAGGATGCCCATGTGATGGGTGTGTCATTCTCTTTTGTGTGAGAGATGAGATGATGTGGTACTCCAGATGATTCTCCCGTGGACTCAGTTGAGATAGAGATCTGTTGAGTATGACCAGTGTTTTAAAAACCGTTGAACCAGAATCAAAACCGGTCGGTTTGACCGGTTTGACGGTCGATCGGTTCAAATCGATCAATAAACCGAACCGGTCGACCGGTTTATGACCAAACTGGCTGGTTTGGTCCTAGAAACCTAAAACCCTCTAAACCCCCCTAAAACCCCCTAAAACCTAAAACCTAAGTAACAGAGAAGTACTTGGCTCATGTTTTCTCATGCAAGTTGGAGTTGTAAGATGTTTTGGTGTGCAGCTGAGGGTTATTTTGCCTTATTAATGCTATTTAAAGAGGTCCCCACCCGCTCCATTTCACCCACCCTAGTAATTAATGGTAATGTTAAATTCTTAAATTTTTCACCCACCCTAGTAAGTAAAAGTGACATTCTCCTTTATCTTTCATTTTCATCCTTTTACTTAAATTTTTAACATTACCATTAATTGTTTCAGGATGTTTGAGAGTGGTTCCAACCTCATTGGACTTCATATGGAGAAAGTAGATTTTTAGGTCCCATTCAAAATTTAGCAGACTTAACAGTTTTCGGGATTTCAAGATCAAGATTGGCAAGATTGCAATGTTTTCACTGGATTCTATCATGTATGAGGGTATGGAACTGACATTTAATCAAGAGAACCAAGCCCTTTATGTACCTCGATGTTGGTGGCATTGATTGTTGAACTCTTTTGTCACGACCCTAGTAAAAATGTACCCTTCTCTCAAGTATAAACTCTTCTATTGAACTCTTCTCTTTGTAGTTTGTTGTCATGTCCGGTGACTTAGTAGTGTATGTGCACACCAACCTCTGTCTTATATACAAACAGAGATAAGAGTGGTTGAAGGGAAAGACAAAGATGTGGGATGTGTTTTCTGATGATAAGGGTTTGAACAACAGTGTTGAGTTGGCATTAGCCAACTTGGATCTTAATGAACAAGTGCTAGAGCCGGTCACTTTTGATGATGGTGATCCTCTTGAGGGGTCATCCTCCAGAGTCCACATCAACAAATGCACAGATTGCATTGGATATTGGGGAGGAGGAGGAGGAGGAGGATGGAGGAGAGAGCAGTGGTAGTGATGCCAATCTTGATGATTATGACATGGAGGACTACTGACAGTCACGACTCATGAGCTATGAGTTTCTTTCATCTACGGTTCTAGTATCTACCCTATGGCTATTTTGTATTTTTCATTTGCATTCCCACCTATAGTATCAGTGACTCTAACTTAGTATGTTATTTGATGTTGTAGAGGCCATTTAGAGCCTCATTGATTATGTATTTATGTTCCGATCTCTAGATATGTATTGCACTTGGTGTCGTTTTGATATATTCATGAGCATACTTTGGATATGTTGTCTCTAATTGTCTCTAATGATTTGAAAACATGATTTAAAATCTTAAAAATATATTTTTTTCGTTAAAATTTAAATATTTTATGTATTTTTTAAAAAACCGGTTCATTGAAACCGGTTCGACCGGTTCATTACCGGTTCCGGTTTCGGTTCAGGTTGGACCCTCGATTGGTTCCGGTACCGGTTCAGGTTGGACCCTCGACTGGTTCCGGTATCGGTTTCGGTTTTTAAAACATTGAGTATGATGTCCCTGTGGCTGAGCACAGGTGGACGTGTCCCTAGTGGCCGAGCGCTAGTGGATGTGTGGATCCCTTGCTATATTGTCTAAGTGTAAGATTTACCTGTAACCCTAATTGTGATGTAAAGGGTACAGGTTGGCCCCACCATATGTGAAAGATAATTAATGTTTATTGTTATAATTAATTATTTTCTGAGTTATTGAGGTCGGCCTTGTTGTGCCAATAGACACCACTTTTGCTGTGTTCAGTCTAGTATAAATAAAGGTGATTTCCCCATTGAGGAAACACACAAGTCACTTGTCATTTCGAAATTTCAGCAAGTACACTTTTAGGGCTGAAGTGAGCACCTCTCTTGGGCACAAGTTTCAAGGTGGTAGAGCACCCTCTTGTGTGCATTAGGGTTTTATGGTTGGGGGATCTTCTCTTGAGAATATAGCAAAGGATTGCTGGGTTTTCTTCCCTTGAGTTGAAGGGTTTCCCAGGATATTTCTTGTGTTCTTGTGCATGGTACTTCTTCTTGTGATCTTGGTTATTGCAACACTTGTAAATTGTGTAGCTGCATTTGTTTATGGTTCAAGTAAATGCTAAAATGAAATAAAACTCATGCTTGAGCCTAGCATAGTGAAAATTCAACATGGAATCAAAGTATAGGTCTTGAAGAACCCATTGCACAAGCATTAAAGCCAACCGTCCTCCTTTCTGCAATTCTTTACGACCTTCTAGGGTTTATGAGAAAAAGGTATGACCCTCCTTCTTTTTCAGTTTCAACACTTTATACTTGGACGTTGGGGCTAAAATTGGCATAGGAGAGTACAACCTCCTTCAGCGCACCTCCAAAGACTCTCGAGTGCAATTTTGAGAATTTTGAATTTTTGGCCCTAGGGTTTCTAGGGTTTTGCAATTTTTTGCAGAAAATTCAGATCTAGGGTTTCTGCATTTCATTAAAGGAGCTTTTGAACTCACCAGTGTTATTCTGACTCTCAAGGGTTATTGTTGGTAGTCATAAGCCCAACGAAACTTAAGATTGCTAGCCTAGCCTAGTCGTTAGGTTTCCTAGCCCAGTTGGTAAGGGTTTGTGGAGAATCTGAAAATATGATGAACAAAACCTTGGTGGAAGATAGGTTTGATGGATCAAGCAACTTCAGTTCCTGGAAGTCAAGACTTCAAATCACTCTTGAAGAGGAAGACCTATTGAGTGTGATACAAAAGGCTTTACCAGAGACAATTACCAATGAAGAGAAGGAAGAAAGGAAGGAAGATGACGTAAGGCAAGGAAGATAATCATCTACTCAGTAAGAGATCATCTCCTACCTCGTATTGCCAACTTGAAGACAACTTATGAAATTTATGAAGCATTGAAGAATATGTTTGAGAGTAACAACACCCTCAAAGCTCTTACATTGAAGGGCCAACTTCAAAATATCAAGATGACAAAAGGTGACACCGTTGCTATCTTCTTCATGAAGATGTCAGAGATCATAGATCAACTAGGTGCCATTGGAGAAATCATATCAGACAAAGAACTTGATTTGACCACTCTCAATAATCTTCCAAAACATTGGGAACCATTTCTTCAAAGTATCAGTGGTAGAGAACAACTACCTACTTTTGATCGTCTATGGACAGATTGTACCCAGGAAGAAATCAAACTTATAGCTAGAGGAGTGGAAGACTCCCCTCATGATGACAATCATGCTCTTGCACTTCATACAAAGAAAGGAGGAAGAAACAAAAGAAACTTCAGTTAAACATTCAAAGACGAGAAGACTTCATCTGCTTCAGGTTATCAGACAAAAGACATGTCAAAGATCCACTGCTTCAGATGTGGCAAGTATGGACACATTGCGAGCAATTGTCCTACCAGGAAGAGAGAAAGACAATATGCTTCAACTGCTGACATGGATCTAGACCCACCTCAAAAAGATGAAGACATGAGAGATGAGGATTTCTTCCTCTAACCTTTCTCAGGAAGACCAAATGCAAGATTGAGCATGATTGTAGACTAGGGTAATTTTTTGTACTACATTCCTTATTTGATTAACCTGTAGTTGCTTGCATTTTGATAATGAAGGGTACTATCCCTGGTATGGAAGCCCTCTTGTCTTGGACCATTATCCTTGGTACGGGAGTCCAAATTTTCTTGGTTGATTATTATCCTAGTACAAGAGAAGAACAAAGTATTGTAGAGTCAGTAGAGGACCTGAGAAGACATGAGATGCCTCCAGGTTAGCAAACAAGAAAAGGAAGATATCTATCCTTCAGATTTCAGAGGGAGTCAAAGTATTTAAAAAAGAAGAAGGAAGAGACAACACCTTCTCCCCTTCAGCAGTTCAGAGGGAGACAACCATGGTTCCAGTTGATCCAGTTGATCTGGTTAATGTTCCCAGAGACATTGGAGTAAGCCATAAAAGGCCTGTCGGGTCTCAACAAACTCTGCAAGAGGCAGAGGGACATGCAACTCCTCGAGGCACATTTCGAGAGCAAGAGACCAAAGAGATTTTCGAGCTATTTTTCAGCCATGAGCCACATCATTGATACTGAGCCTTCTTGTCATGGAGAAGCAACAAGTCAGTAGTTATGGAAAGATGCCATGGAAGAAGAGTATCAGTCCATCTTGAAGAATGATGTGTGGGATATTGTTCCGAGACCAGAAGGGAAGTCTGTAGTAACTTCCAAATGGATCTATAAAATCAAGTATGCAGTTGATGGAAGTGTCGAGAAATACAAAGCGAGATTTTTAGCCAGAGGATTCTCACAGGTGGAGGGAATTGATTATGAGGAGACATTTGCTCTAGTAGTTCGATACACCTCCATCTGTACTATCATTGCACTAGCTGCATCCATGGGTTGGAAACTACATCAGATGGATGTAAAGACAACATTTCTCAATGGCGAGATTGAGGAAGAAGTTTACATCGAGTAGCCAGAAGGATTCGTGATACACAACGAGAAATCTCATGTGTGTAGGTTGAAGGAAGTCCTTTATGGACTAAAGCAAGCACCTCGTGGTTGGTACAAGAAGATGGATGAATTCTTGATAAGTTTGGGCTTCAACAAAAGTGTTGCTGATCCAAACCTATATTATCACATTGTTGGTGACGAGTGCTTGATCTTGGTCCTGTATGTGGATGACTTATTCCTCACCGGTTCAGAAAGACTTATTGCTGATTGCAAGCGAGCATTGACTTCTGAATTCGAGATGAAGGACTTGGGTATGATGCACTACTTCTTGGGACTATAAGTATGGCAGAGGATTGATGAGATTTTCCTTAGTCAAGGAAAATATACAATGGAGATATTGAAGAAGTTCGGTATGACAGACCACAAATCCATGCCTACACCGATGGTGATGGATTTGAAGAAAATGAACGATGCTTCTACTGATTCAGGCGAGATTGATCCACATTTATACCGACAACTGATTGGATCATTGATGTATCTGGTTAACACTAGACCTGATATATGCTATGCAGTGAATGTACTTAGTCAGTTCATGAGTCAGTCGAGACAGACTCACTGGATAGCAGCGAAGCATGTATTGAGATATCTACGAGGCACAATAGGATATGGCATGAGATATGCCTCCAGTGTAGACATGAGTTTGCAGGGATATGCCGATACAGATTGGGCAGGGAGCGTAGTGGACCGAAAGAGCACATCTGGTTGTTGTTTTACCTTGGGGTTTGCCATGGTTTGCTGGTGTAGTAGGAAACAGAGCTCTGTGGCCTTGAGTACCGCATAAGTAGAGTATATAGCATTGAATGTGGCAATCTGCGAAGCAGTGTGGCTTAGCAAGCTCTTGACAAATTTATTTGATCATGAGATGGATCCTACCATTATTCATTGTGATAACCAGAGCTGTGTGAAGCTCTTTGAGAATCCCGTGTTTCATGATAGATCGAAACACATTAAGATAAAATATCATTATATCAGAGACATGGTGCGGAGGAAAGCAGTACACATGCAGTACCTACACATGAGCAGATTGCAGATATCTTCACCAAACCGCTTGCCAAGACGAAGTTCGAGTACTTCTGTGAGAGATTTGGCCCGGTGGAGAATGCCTCCCTAGCTGAGAGGGAGTGTTGATGATTACAACTTTGTGAGACATCCTCCAGGACACATTCTCCTCTGAGACTGAGTTGAGTCGACCTGTGAGAGAGCCCATGTGTTGGGTGTGTCGTTCTCCTATGTGTGAGAGATGAGACGATGTGGTACTCTAGATGATTCTCCTGTGGACTCAGTTGAGATAGAGATCTGTTGAGTATGACGTCCCTATGGATGAGCACAGGTGGACGTGTCCCTAGTGGTTGCGCACTAGTGGATGTGTGGATCCCTTGCTATATTTCCAAGTGTAAGATTTACCTGTAACCCTAATTGTGATGTAAAGGGTATAGGTTGGCCCCACCATATGTGAAAGATAATTAATGTTTATTGTTATAATTAATTTTTTTTTGAGTTATTGAGGTCGGCCCTGTTGTGCCAATAGACACCACTTTTGTTGTGTCCAGTGTAGTATAAATAAAGGTGATTTCCCCATTGAGGAAACACATAAGTCACTTGTCATTTCAGAATTTCAGCAAGTACACTTTTAGGGCTGAAGTGCACACCTTCGTTGGGCGCAAGTTTCAAGGTGGTAGAGCACCCTCTTGTGTGCATTAGGGTTTTATGGTTGGGGGATCTTCTCTTGAGAATATAGCAAAGGATTGCTGTGTTTTCTTCCCTTGAGTTGAAGGGTTTCCCAGGATATTTCTTGTGTTCTTGTGCATGGTACTTCTTGTGATCTTGGTTATTGCAACACTTGTAAGTTGTGTAGCTGCATTTGTTTATGGTTCAAGTAAATGCTAAAATCAAATAAAACTCATGCTTGAGCCTAGCATAGTGAAAATTCAACAGGTTTGTGGTGAAAGGGTGATCTTCTATTGACGTTATAGCAAAGGATTGTTGGTTTTTTCCCTTGTTTGAGAAGGGTTTTCCCAAGATAACTTCTTGTGTCTTGTGCATGGTTATTCTTCTTGTGATCTTGGTTATCGCAGCTATTGTATACTGTATTGCTGCATTGTTTATGGTTCAAGTTCATGCTAAATTGAAAAGAAACTACATGTGCTTGAGCTAAGCATTAAAAATTCAACACAGACAACCTAGCAATTGAATGAGCCGTGGAGTTGATTCTTACTAGACAAGCAACCAAATGTTGAAGAGTTGTGCACTCAACTTGAAGTTCTTCAATTTGTCGCTTCTGGCTATGTATCCCTTCCATTATGAAAGTAGCTTCAGAATCTCTAGTTTCTTTTTGGGAGTGCACTCTACCAGTTAATGAAAATATTGAGTTTCTATTGTCAGTGATGTAATCCTCTTGTCTTCTCAGGACTTTGTGAATTTCAGTTGTTTCACATAGAGGGCATTTCCCACCACGCCCATGATCCATTTTAGATTACCAATATAACACCTATGCAAGACCTTTTTCATCGCCCACCACACTCAGGCCAACAATTCTATCATCACTTTCCAACATTCCAACATGAGCAAAAACAAGGGTCGAGGCACTAACCTTTGACATAAATTGGAACCTCTGGTGCAAAGTGGAACAACACAACCTAGACAAACCAACTAGAATGCCATGAAAACAAAGAAGGAAACCCTACATACTTGAGTTGCCAAGCCAACAAGAACTCCACAAATCAGAGCCCGAGTCAGAGCCACCTATTTGTTGCGGACCAGGGTCAACGCAACAAAAATACAACAAACGTTCGGTCCCAGGATCCCATAGAGATAAACCAGAAGGGCAAAATTTCGATGCTAAACCCCAATTCAAACCCGTCCGAAGCAAAATCGTGAACCATAGACCAACAATATACCACAAATCCTCATGCAACAGACCAATGCCAAGAATCATTATCACACCTACAAGAAGAATAAATATTTGAGGTGCTTGATGAGATTATTCCGGCATTAGCCTTTGTGTGTGAGGGGATTGCAGAATGGATGCACCTTGGCGGCCGACTTTGATAATCGACGACCCCAAGTGTGATATTGTGCCAAATGTTTGACATGCAAGGGCTCTTCATAACGGCGATTGATATAAAACTTAGGGGATAGGGAAGGAGATCTCCCCTCTTTTCAACCTTAATTTGCCACATTCCAGAAGAGTGGCCTTGTTGTCTAGATTATCGGCAAGATGGTTGAGCATCTTGAGAACGTGGCAGAACTCAACACTCTTGAAGTGGGCAACTTCTTTCTTGATTCATTTGATTATTCTTATTAGAATGCCATTGCATTAGTTTGATGATTAGAGCTGAGTCCCTGGTGACAATTAAATTCTTGATATGCTTGTCATCGATGATCCTTAACCCTTGAAATAGAGCAAATGCCTCTGCTTGATTGTTTGAAGCTTTACCCAGTCCCCATTTGGAGGTGTTTTCTGTGTTTTCCTTGGGATCAAGAATGACCTCAACCGCACCTGCTACCCCTGATGTGTGATTATTAGTGAATTGAGTTTAGTATTTTTATTCCATATAATTAATGATGCCTTACCACTTTAATAGAGTTTATGAATGATAATGCTTCTGGGTATTAGCCTAAGTATGTGATTATGAATGAACTTTGTATTATGATGGATGATTTTTATGTAGCTTTTTAAGTTCTGAACATAACCCACAGAATCTATTAGTTTATGTGATTGAGATCTGTGATGCAATGTGATGAATGATTTCTAGTAGCTTTCTGACTTCAGAGCGTTAGCTGTACAATTCAATTAGTAATCTTGATGCAAACTGCAAAATGTGGCTTTGGATGCTTTCTTTTGAACAAAGTGTTTCATATTTTTTTTTTTTTCACAACTCTGACCATAGATGAAAGATTGCTTATGTGAATTTGTATGTGATCAGCTTTCATTTTGTTTACTGTATACTTTGTTTATTTTCTATGCTTTTTTTTTGCACTTAAAAAGGTCTTCTGTTTTCTTTGACATCAGGTTATAGGATTGGTGGAGAAAAGGGCAGATGATATTGACTATGTTCTTGTAGATACTCCAGGGCAGATAGAAATATTTACTTGGTCTGCTTCAGGAGCCATAATTACAGAAGCTTTTGCTTCTACCTTTCCCACTTTGGTGTCTTATGTCATCGATACTCCACGCTCGACAAGTCCGGTGACTTTTATGAGCAATATGCTTTATGCATGCAGTATTCTTTACAAGACACGCTTGCCTCTTATTCTTGTGTTTAACAAGATTGATGTGTCCCACCATCAGTTTGCTTTAGAGGTATGTTCATCATTGGCTTACACCTGCTCTTAAGTTTTAAAATGATATATGTCGATTTAGTAGCATGGTCTCAAATTGCAATGCTGTTACAAATTGTCTGCCATCGACATTTCGAAACATCTGAAATAAGTTCATCATCTCTTCAGCTTCTTTTATTGAGAAAAACTACCTTTGTAAATCACATCAGACAGACTGTACATTAACCTGGAGACCAATCCGATGTAAAATGTCCTATGTGATGTTGATCATTAATTAACATTTTTTATCAGAATTTTTTAATACCCTTGCTAACAATTTGATAGGGAAAGTTACTGTATTATCATCCTACATCAGGGCAGTAAATACAGTTCTTTCTGAGCAAAGTTTAAAAGGAAAACAAAGTGTAGTGAATGCCATTTTTACACACTGTTTCCTATGATGTGTGTTGCTACCTGTTATTAAGTTATTAAAATATGATGTCAATTGCACCTTTTAATATACACAACATTCTTCCGTAGTACTTTTCGTATACCAGGTTTTTCTTTTGCTTCTTCCGAGAGCAAAATCAGCTTCAGTGGTTCCTGATGCAGGCAGGGTAGACTTTTGGGCTGGATAAATTTTAGATATACCACAAGGAATTTCAGAAAAAAACTTCAAGGTTAGATCATACATGACTTCCATCGACAGAGCTTGTACTACCTGACTGTCAGTATGAGTTTCTGTATTAGATGAAACATCTGAATAACAGAACAAGAAATAGAGCTGCATTATTTGAATGGAAGTTTTTATTTATTTATTGTTGTTTTTACTGTCATTTTTGGTGGTTGTCAGAAGACACTAAAAAGAAGAGGTGCACTGCTAAATTCCAGTAATACTGACTTACCAACATTTGAAATCCAAGCCACTCTTATATGACAATGGTGGACTACATGTGTGTGCGTGTATAACATATGTAGGTACATGTGCATGTACAAACATTATAAGACTGGTTACTTTGGACTATTTTCTTTCTAATACAGTAGAGGACCAATCTACTAAAGGCAGTAAGGTATCAGAGAGTGGGGCAGTGGGGCTCTTTATTGTCTACATTTCACCTTACTGTGATGGGCTTCCCTTGGAGCAGCCTATGGCAATTCCAAAGCTGCAATGCAAGTAGTGTTTAGTTTTCATATGAATAAGCATACCCCCTGCTACTTCAGCTGTTCCTCTAATAGACTAATAGCAATGTTATAATCTCATTTTGGCTGTCCTGAGAAATAAGTAAGAGGGAGAAAAGGTGGAACACATTCTGTAATGAAATCTTGAAAACAAACTACAGTGATTACCTCCTGACATCTCCTCTGAGATCAAACTATGAGCTTAGAAGAACCGATCCTTTGAGCTCTTCCTTGAGGCCTAACTAACTTCTCCTATTTATGAGACACAATATGTTTATTAATCAAGGCATCACTCTAATTTTTTAACTCCATTAGTTAGCATATCATGGAAATCGGACACATAAAGAAACACAGATAACTTGAAAGAGTTCTCCATATTGTATTGCAATAAAATAAGAAGCGAAAGCTTTCTTATAAACGGTTACAAGCTAGTTGAGTCAATCCACATTATGAACGTGGTATAGATCGAGAAATACACTAAAGTGAAATAAAGCATAAAATAACCTCAAGTCGAAATGAGTTTATTAATGCCTATGTTTAATATCTAATTGACCATTATTATCGGACATTTACTTAAACAGCCTCGCTTAATGGTCAATGTACTAACTACACCAAGCTTATCCCAGAAAATGTCTACAGTTTGGTCCGCTATGGGACAATATTGAAGCCTAATAGATCCGTCTTCTACAACTTGTCTGATGAAGTGACAATTTATCTCTACATGCTTGGTATGCTTGTAGAAAATTGGATTCTTGGCTAGTTTGAGTACCCTTTATTGTCATAGAATAGCGGTGTTAGCTTTGTCTGCTGCATCTTCATGTCTGAAAGCATCTTCTTGAGCCAAACTGCCTCTCACATTCCTTTTGCTGCTCCTTGATATTCTGCTTCTGTCGATGAAAGGGCCATTGCATGACGCTTCTTGCTGGTCCATGTGAGTGCACCTGTTCCGAGGCTAAATACATATCCTAAAGTTGATTTTCTATCATTCACAAAACCTGCCCAATTTGAATTGATATACCCACACAACCTAGGGTATTGACTTTTGCTGTACAAAATGCCAGAGTAGAGTGCCCCTTTCACATATTTCAACACTCTCTTTGCTGCAGTCCAATGTTCTACTTTCGGCGTTCTCATGAATTTGGAAAGGAAGCTCACACGTAGCTAAAGTCATGCCCAGTAGTTGTAAGATACATCGATCTCCCCTCTAGTTGCTTGTACACAAAATTTTGCAGTTTGTCATTTTGAACTTGTCAAGCAAACTCCTTACATATTTTGTTTGTGAGACAAAAATGCTGCGACCTATTGCCAAACTTAGATTTGATTTGTTCAATAGTACTTGCCTCACTACTTGTAATAATGATGTCATCTACATATGACTCGTAGAATGATTTCATTACCAATGCTTTTGACCTACATATTGGAATATGAAGGAGTTTGTTGGAACCCTTGTTCATCCAAATCATTGTCAATCTTAATGTACCATGCCCCAGGTGCCTGCTTCAGGCCATATAGAGCCTTTAGTTTGCAAACAAGATGATCTTTCCTTGGAACTTGAAAACCCTATGGTTGATACATATAGATTTCTTCTTCTAAATCTCAATTGAGGAAGGAACTCCTCATGTCCATTTGATGGACCTTCCGTCCAAACTTTGCTGCCATGGCTAGAATTAATTGGATGTGGTGCTCATCTTTGCTGTAGGAGCAAAGTTCTCCTCGTAGTCTATGCCCTCTTGTTGAGAGAACCCTTTTGCAACCAACCATGCCTTGTACTTGTCGAGTGTGCCATCTGCCTTGTACTTGACCTTGTACACCCGTTTGCAGCGAATGGGTATCCTTTTTGGTCGAAAATTTGTGAGATCCCAAGTTTGATTTTTCATTAAACTCTCAAGTTTTGTTACCATGGCCTTCTCCCATTCAGTTTTCCTGTTGTTTCCTTGAACACTTGTGGATCAAGACCCTACCTTCACTAGCAAATTTTGGTAGGAGTTGTTTAAACTTCAAGGTACCTAGTTGAACATGAGAACTACGTATCATCCCTAATAGATGGTCAATTCAAAGTGGTCAACAAGTGATTAGAAACCTATTTGTGATGCTTTGCTTCTAAAAAACCACACCAATGGGCACAATGGCTTCCCCTTGCAAAATGGTGGTACAATACCTCTTATCACGGAGCTACCAAAATGACCTCATATGACTTTGATCATGGCCAAAAACCATTGTTAGTCGCTTCCTATTTACCAGGCACCTCTAAGGTTCAGGAAGTGGATAACACACTCAACACTAGAGAAGCCATTCTCCTCGCATTGAAGAACAATTTGGTTATGGATCAAAATAGAATGAAGCAACAAGCAGACCAACGTCGCTCCGAACGTTCTTTTGCATCAGGGGATCGAGCGTTCTTTATCGTCAACCCTATAAACAAACATCACTCCAAGACAAAACACCTCAGAAATTAGCACCAAAATTCTATAGACCCTATGAGATCATCTAGTGCATTTGACAAGTAGCCTACATGTTGGCTCTTCCAACTCACTCCAAGATTCATCCAATATTTCATGTGTCTTGTTTGAAGAAGGTAGTGGGATCAAAGTGCAAGGTGCAAACCAAATTACTAGAACTTGATGAAGAAGGCTCCATTTGGCTCCAACCAAAAGCGACATTGGATACCAAATAACATCAATTGTGAAGCTCTGATCTAGTGGAAAGATTTGTAGCCCAAAGATGCCAGATGGGAACCAACCACAATTTTGCAACAATTTCCTCATCTTCAGCCTTGAGGACAACGTTGCTTTTGAAGGGGGAGGGCATGCTAGGGGCCTACCCTAACCTCCCTACTTTAGGCTACCGGGAGTTAGTCAATTGTTGTATGCGACCATCCTCTTTGATTAAGGCCCATTAGATAGTAGTGGATAGTTATTTAATGTGAAAGGGTCCACTTTAAAGTTTATAAGGCCCACTAATTAGTTGGCACCCATTAGTGATGAGACCATAGTAGTTAGGGTTTTTCTATTGAGAATCTATTTAAAGAGATAGGAGGCTATGGGATGTTTGTTTTGTGTTTTTATATTTGGAGCTTTGCTCAATGAAAGGTTGCCCCACATTAAGAGGCAAGTGAACATCACTTTCCTTCTTTTGATTACGATAATGCGAGGGTATCTTTGCATATTTCATCTCATTGTCTCTTGTATTTGGTTTTATGTAATTATATTCCCTATATACTTGGCTGTGTTTCAAGTTTAAGGGTTAAGGAATACTGCACTACTAGTCCATTTGACCTATTTTACTCTTTAGTGGACATTAATACAAAATTCAGTTTCTCTTCGAGACTTATGCTTGTAATGTTTGTACAATGCCAAACAAAGAGTTAATATTTGGGGTGAACTTTTGGTTGAGGTTGGGATGCCTCAAATGGGTTACATATTTCCCCAAAGTGATGGGTCAAGACTAAGAGAGGATAGGTCGAGAGAATGGACAAGGATTTTTCAAGATTGAGATTGAATGATGGGGTTAGGTGATGTTCCATAGGGTTGTGTGAGGGATACATGGATTGTTTGGGGTCGGGATAGAAAGAAACATGGTTTTGATAGGTTGGGGGGAGCTTCTATTGGGTCACACAAGGGTTACAGGGTTTGTTTGAGTGAAGACAAAGATAATTTTTTTGTTGCACAAGGGGGGAATCCCTAGAAAGTATGTTTTTTAAGAGATTTTCCAATAAAATGGATGGAGGAGTCTACCAATATAAGTGCCTATCCATTGGGCTATGTAGTTAGAGTAGGTTTAGAACGATAGGGTTTGAATATGATAGAGAAGACGCAATTAAGCTATCATAGATACATCATAATTAGTCTAAAACCGATTTTTAGAATATGCTCTCAAACAAGACACATCATCACAACCATGAAATTAGAGCCAACAATAATGTGCAACCAATAAATAAGGAAGGCAACAACAACCTCTTTGAATGATATAAATGACAACAACAAGATCCTTCAATAATTCAAGATTACATCAAGGATTAGGGAGGATTTAACAACCTCAACCCTAATCTCTTCTTTTGGGACAAATTGCCCTTCTACAAAGATTATGGCAATTCTTGCAAAACACTAATAATTCATGAAAAGAAAAAGAGAGGAAGAAACCTCAATTTGAACCAATGCCCTCATTCCTATCTTCTCAAAAGATACTCAACCAAGTACTTTGGAGGGAAATCCCTATCTTCCAACCATGCCTTTAACAAATGAGAATGGATCTCCTTTTATGGCTTTCCCTTTCTACTAACTACTTTTCATTAAAATATTATTAAGAAACACCTAGAATATCCTTCACTTTTTTCTCCATTAGAATGATTCAACCCTTCATAAAATATCATTAAAAGGGTTTTGGATGAGGTCTCGAGTTTCAACTCCACTTTCATCTCCATAAGCAAATGCCTTTCTTAAAGCTTGCATTTATTCTTCATTTGAGAGTTTGACCCTGTCAACAATGCCACATTACATATCCTCTTGCGAAGAGCTCTCCTCCAAATATGTAGAAAATGCCTCAAACAATGTGCCAAATGGAATCTTAAGGGTGAAATATGTTAAAATTTTGGTATGCTCGTTTAACCATAGACAATGTCACTTCATTCTCACCCAACCATAGGCATTCACTATGCCACCCCTGAGCACACTAACCTTTTCTTAGATAGAATGATTCCGACAAGTCCACACTAGAACCAACAGATAAACCCTAACCAGAAACACCACTGTTGCAGCAACAACACAATACCAAGAGAACATACCTCTACTAATAGAAGCGTACCTTTACCAAGAGAAGCACACAAGAGAGATACCAGAAAGACTGAGATTACACCACGACAACTGCTGCGCCACCCTCTCTAGACTTGCGCCTCCTTTTGCTGCAACTGCAGCTACTGCTCCTCAGACTTGCGCCCTCCTTCTGTTGAGTGAGTGTGTGTAAGTGTACGGATGAGCTAAGGCGTCACCTTATTTATACTTATTCTTCCAGTGAACTTTTCCCACAGGGTCGACTTGTCTTTTTTGGCAAATATAATTTACTTTGACTTTTTATGGCAGGGTCGACTTCTCTTTTTGGGGTTTTCTATTTCTTTATTATTATTCTCCTTGGGCCGACTTCTCTTCTAGGGTTTCCACACATCTTTTTAATGGTTCTCTTACTTTCAAAATATTCTATTCTAAGTACAAAGGTTACACTTAGAGGTTAATACCTTCTGCAGCTACCAAAACATCAACACTCCCTCTTAGCTAGGGAGGTATTAACTAAGACGTTCTTCATGTAATGGCCTCAAACACATCCATCCATCCATCTTACATGGCATGGGCAAGACTTACATGGTCTTGCAGACTAGTCTACAGATAACATCACCATAGCCACATAGGCTATCTCATGATCAAACAAATCATGTCACAAGTAGCATGCCCAAACATGCCATCTCATGATCAAACAGATCATATAACAAGTAACACCATCATAGCCACACAGGATCTGTCATAGTCACACACACAGACTATCTGATGGTCATGTCATAGTCATGCATCTGGGGTCTCATCATCCTTCCGGGCTTTATGTCATCATGAGGGTCCAACTCGCCAGCTCACACAGAATCTGGCATCTAGTTCATACAGAACTAGTAACTCGCCAACTCACATAAAATCTGGCATCTAGTTCATATAGAACTAGTAACATGCGTACCAAACTATTTCACTGGAGTAGCAATATCTTAGCCTATCGTACTATTTCACTGGAGTAGCTATGCGTACCAGACTATTTCACTAGAGTAGCTATGTGTACCAGACTATTTCACTAGAGTAGCTATGTGTACCAGACTATTTCACTAGAGTAGCAATATCTCAACGTACCAAACTATTTCACTGGAGTAGCTATGCGTACCAGACTATTTCACTGGAGTAGCAATATCTTAGTGTACCAGACTATTTCACTGGAGTAGCTATGAGTACCAGAATATTTCACTGGAGTAGCTATGCGTACCGGACTATTTCACTGGAGTAGCAATATCTCAACGTACCAGACTATTTCACTAGAGTAGTTATGCATAATAGACTATTTCACTGGAGTAGCAATATCTCAATGTACCAGACTATTTCACTGGAGTAGCTACGTATACAAGACTATTATACTGGAGTAACAATATCTCAGCGTACCAGACTATTTCACTGGAGTAGCTATGCATACCAGACTATTTCACTGGAGTAGCAATATCTCAGCGTACCAGACTATTTCACTGGAGTAGCAATCTACTAGACTATTTCGTTGGAGTACCTGCGTACTAGACTATTTCATTGGAGTAGCAGACCTACATACCA
Source organism: Picea engelmannii (assembly GCA_009831015.1). Classification (NCBI taxonomy): domain Eukaryota; kingdom Viridiplantae; phylum Streptophyta; class Pinopsida; order Pinales; family Pinaceae; genus Picea; species Picea engelmannii. Next base: position 734,838 of record ML777064.1, on the reverse strand, counting down.
GACTGTTTCACTGGAGTAGTAGACGTCCAACACACTAGGTTGGCCCTTTTGCTGTCCCGGAGGCATGCCCTCCCCGAAGGATCTACGTGAAGCCTCCAACCACACAAACCGGCTGGGCCTCCATAGCTAGGAAACAGACTCTCCTTGAAGGATTTGCATACACATCATCTTGACTGGTGCCATAGTCAGTGCCCAAGCATGACAACTTGCTGTCCACACTATACCATGCTGCTATTTGGAGTCACATTTGTAACTCATCACTCCCTCTCACTAGGGAAGTCCTTCTGGACCACACCAAGCTTGTCTCTGAAGTATACAAACTTCACTCTCGACAGAGGCTTGGTCAACACGTCTGCTATTTGCTCATTTGTAGCGACACACTGGAGCTTCACTGCACCCTTCTACACCATATCTCTGATATAGTGATACATGGTGGCGTCCACTGTCTCTGAAGAAGTATCACACAACAACTTTAGATTCGTCACCATCGGAGTAGGCATGGCCTTGCAATCCATCATCCCAAATCTCTTTATGATCTCTATTGCATACTTTCCTTGTTTATGGAAAATCCCATCCGGTCTCTGCCATACCTCCAGACCCAAGAAATAATGCATCATACCTAGGTTTTCATCTCGAACTCTAATGCAAGCTTTCTCTTGCACTCATCGATGAGCTTCTCGTTCCCTTTTAGAAACAGGTCATCCACATATAATAGTAATATCATTGGTCCATCCATAACCTTGTAGTAAAGGTTGGAATCTGCGTTACTCTTGGTAAAGCCCAAGTTCATCAGGAAACTGTCTGATCTAACATATCATGTCCTGGGTGCCTGCTTAGGCCTTTACAAAGCTTTCTTCAATCTGCAGACATGAGACTCCTTCTCATGTATCTATGCACACTTCTTCTATCTACTGGAGCAAGTGTCTTGTCATAATCTTCTCCCTCTCGCTGGGAGAATATTCTGGCCAGAAATTAGGCTTTGTACATCTCTATGTTGCCATCAACATGTTTGATCTTGTAGATCAATTTGGAAAACACCATTGACTTCCTTTCTGGTCTCAAGGCAAAAATCCATATCCCAGTCCTTTTGAATGGCTTCCTCCTCTGTCATTGAAGCAAGGGAATCTTCCTAGGAGGTCTCATATCTCCTTGAAGCCTCTGAAGCTTCAATCTAGCCTCCTCAACTCATGGCACCTGTCTGTCTGTCCTGGAAGACGTCTCTCTCTCTCCCATTTGAATCTGAGGAGGAATACTTTCTGAATGAAAGTCTCTAGGTCACTGAATCTCTCTGAGATCAGGCTCACTTTGAGTCTCCATGCTCCCTCTGAAGCTTGACTCCCTCTGAGTCTATATAATCTTCAGAGCCATCTGCTCCCTTTGTATGTGATGATTTCCTCTGAAGTCTCCTATGAATGGTCCTGGGGAGGTTGCTCCTCTCTAGTGGATCGTGAGGGTTGACTCCCTCTAAACTCTAGCTCCTTCTGAGCTGGTACTTGGTGTGGCCGCCTGCCTCACCACTGGTGGAGCCATCTTCTCCTCATGATATGGCTTATCAATGCTATATGTCTTTGCATCTTGCAAAGTGTCACGGGACCATGCTGGTCTCTTCCTGGTTACTGCAACGATTCTGGGTAGGCCCTTTTGGCTGTACTAACTCTTCCCGATGATCTGAAGAATGATCAACTGCACTAGAGGGATTTGTTTGGTCATCTTTGGATCCTTCTGCTCCTTACAATCAATCTCCATATGAGATACTCTCTATCTTGCAAAAGTACCCTTCTTTGTCCTCATTTTCTTCGGTACATGGATGTATTCGATCGAGTATACAACTTCTTATCTGGGTAGTGTGCTCCATGTCTCAAACTATAGACCATCTAATATGTTGCCTCTTGCAATCGTCACTATAGCTTCCCTCAGAGTTATCACTCGTGACCTCGAACCCAGAGTCTTATCTTCAAGAATGAGTGTTGTTGCTTTTCTTCCAAGTCCCCTTCACTCAAGATGACAAGTATTCTCTCCAACCTATCCCTTGTACTAGGACATTATTATTTCTTGACAGAAATTTGAGTTAGGGAATATAATGCAAGTAAACTCAAAAATCTCAACCTTAATCAACCTAGTACTTTGACTAGAGTCAACTTATAACTTTAACTTTGACCAAAGGTTAGTATGATAATCATAACTTCAATAGATCAAAATACAACTAGATGTTTATAAGATCACAATAATGCCATAACAACTATAGGTATATCAAAACAATCAAACCTGCGTTGTTCCTCTAAATGTGCTGGATTTGAGATCCCTCTGGGTATACAATTGTTGCTTGGACAAAATATCCCTTCTCCTGCAAATACCCCTAAGATAATGATATAGTTTAAAGTTTAAACACATACAAGTACATACCTCCGATAGCAGCGGCAAACAACGACGAATCCCAAAACTTCAAGGTGCTCCAACTTGCAATTTGAAGGTAGTTGGAGATGTGCTATGGTAAGGCGCACTAGGACAACCAAAAAATAGGCCCAACGTTTCACATAAACTTCATTGGTCCAGAGGAACTGCAACTGGTGCTGCAACTGCCATTGTAACTGACATGAAGCAACTGTAATTGGTACTGCAACTGGCATTGCAGACCTAGGGTTTTATGAGGAAACCCTAATTTTTAATTTCAGAATTTTGGAGATTTGATCTGGGGGAAAGGTGTGCTTTACTTAGGAAACCTTCTTGAATGGTTTAGTAAGTGCTCAACGAGCTTGACAATGGGGGAAACTGAGGATCTTCCTTCCAGCGGTTAGACTGTTACGAAGGAAACCAACTCTGATACCATGTTAAAATTTTGGTATGCTCGTTTAACCATAGACAATGTCACATCATTATCACCCAACCATAGACATTCACTATGCCACCCTCGAGCACACTAATCTTTTCTTAGATAGAATGATTCCGGCAAGTCCACACTAGAACCAACAGATAAACCCTAACCAGAAACACCACTGTTGCAGCGACAACACAATACCAAGAGAACGCACCTCTACTAATAGAAGCGTATCTTTACCAAGAGAAGCACAAAAGAGAGATACGAGAAAGACTGAGAGTACACCACAGAAACTGCTGCACCACGCTCTCCAGACTTGCGCCTCTTGCTGCAACTGCAGATGCTACAGCTACTGCTCCTCAGACTTGCACCCTCATTTTGTTGAGTGTGTGTGTAAGTGTATGAATGAGCTAAGGCATCACCTTATTTATACTTATTCTGCTAGTGAACTTTTCTCACAGGGACGACCTGTCTTTTCTGGCAAATATAATTTACTTTGAATTTTTGTGGCAGGGTCGACTTCTCTTTCTGGGGTTTTCTATTTCTTTATTATTATTCTCCTTGGGTCGACATCTCTTCTAGGTTTTCCACACATCTGTTTAATGCTTCTCTTACTTCCGAAATATTCTATTCTAAGTACAAAGGTTACACTTGGAGGTTAATACCTGCCGCAACTACAAAAACATCAACAAAATATGCCTCCAAATACATGGAAGTGCCTCCATCAAGCCAATATAATCCCTTTACACCTTCATTCTTGCCTCAAATGATGAATAGAATGGTGCTCAGGAAAGATAAAACAAGGTGTATGGCCTCCAAGTCTCTCCTTGCAACCTATAATTATAATTGAGCTCCATGAATTTTCATTGTTCCGGTGAGAGAAAGATGACAATGGAAATTTGAAATAGATCATGGATTCTCAATTGGTAACAACTGGTTCTGTATTGGGATTGCACTCCCATATGAGGTACAAGAGAACTCCAGAGTCTCTAAGGCATGTCTTCTGCATGATGTACCTGCAAAGTGAAAAGAAACATTGGCAATCCATGATGGGATGGATCAAAAAATTTACATCTCTATAACATGCTACATAATGTTGTCAAACCCAATTTATGACAAAATTTTTTTGAGAACGTTTACTTAACTACTCATTCTCAAGGGTCTCTACAAATAAGGCATGAGCCCCAAATGCCAAAGAGAGCACAACAGAAATGAAATCTACTACTCACAAACATTGAGCTTATTCTTCATACTCTACTCTACAATGGAAAGATGCAATGCTAAGTGAAGTCAAATAACCAATGTAACCATTGTATCATCTCATCAAAGACATGAGATCTTCCCTTTTTCGTCAGTGAACCAAAACAAGGCTATGTCAAGCATCATGTAGGAATATGTTGGAACTTTTGTTATCGTGGCCGAAACATGATGTCAACTCTGTTGAAGAAAAATAAATCTGGATCATACCAAGGCTGATTTGCTTTGCTACATCAATACTCTATCCACTGATGGATAGGGCTGATATAAGTACCACCTCCTGAATGTGAATACGGAAGTCCATTACCATGCCATGATCCATCAATATGCCCTGTAAAACATCTCTCCATCAACTGCATTTCTTTGCTGCCATCCATCAATTCCCCACGTCATGTGCCCAGAAAAATAAGAATTGAAAAAATAACTGAGATTGGAGGCTAGGATTTGCTCCCCATTTTCTAATGGCTGAAAAATGTTGCCATGTGTCAAAAATTCTACATTCTGCTGCCCCACACATGTGGCTGCTCTGAAGCTGCACTCTTTTGCTGATTTACATGTATGGCATGAGACCTGGATGCAAGTGTCATTGGCTGGGTTCTTTTTGTTCATGCTCAAATATCTCATGAGGATCGTTCACCTCATGATGCAACACGTCTGCTTCCCTACTACATATGTATGGATATTGATTATAAAAAATAGAAGCAAATGCACAACATACCTCAACATCCTTTGGCAGTCCAAAACTAAGGGCAATAAAATCTGAAACATCCTCTTGTTGCATGATGAAATTGTCCTCAAGGCTGATCTGAAATGGAAAGTGTAGATTAGTGCCTTCAGTCATCAATTCTCACTATAGGTATCATAAATGGGATCTCCATAAAGAGCAAAGTAATCAATGTCCCAATTACGCCTTTTAATCAAGGCAAGAGAGCTAACATCATACAGGGTGGAAACACCTGCAATATTTCATCCTTCAAGGGTTTTTTCACAAGATCTATCGTTTTCAAATCTTCAAAGGTTTTGAGGTCATTTTCAGAAATTTGAAAAGGAAATTTACCATAACTTGCCAAGCCCTTGTCCTCCTTGGAATCCATGATGGCCGCTGGAATATCCTCATCAAGCAAGTGTGTACTAGCATCTAAAGATGCTTCTTTGGTCAGAAGATGACTACACCATCTTCATTGGAGTTTTCACCATTAGGGTCTTCTTCATGAGGCACAACAAAGTTTTCAAGAACTTCATCACACTTCTTTTGATCCGGATTTAAAATCTCATGAGCAGGTGGCTCATATGATGAAAGAGAAAGCTGGTCACCCAAGAATTCGTCATGAAGTTCATTGCTTTGTTGCTTATTCGTGGATGCATAACATTTTTCCCCATAGGAGATATCATTTGCCTCAAGAAAGGACTTGATTGCCTCAACTTTTTCATTGATTTCAGCCAAGAGAGCATCTGAGGGGTTACTTTGATATGCAATTATGAGGTACTCTATCTCTCCCTTCCATGGCACTAATCAAGCACAACGTGGGCATTGTGTGGTTTGTCCTCAACTTGTTCTTCTTCCATAGGGAAACATTGCATTTCAAGAGACTTTCTTTGCTCCTTATGAAGATAGGAATAGGACAAGCATTCATCTTCTTTGAATTTAAACAAAGCACATCCTTCCTCTGCATGAGGAGATTCGTGCTGGATTTTTAGTACCTTAGGAAGTGCATAGTAGAGTGCCATTAATGACAACAACATGCAGAGGAGACTTGGGTGCATACAAGGAGGCATGTGTGACAGGTGTGTAGGTCCTTACAGTGGCAAGGTGACACTGCTCTAGAGGAGTTCCATGCAGCAGTACAACACTTCTGTACAACCCTCCTTCAACGATTCCATAGCAGTAATAAGGGCACATGAAAATTTATGGAGGAGAGAGATAGAGGGAGCATGCATGCCAAAAGCATGCATATGCATGTGCCATCGTCAATTTAGTTCCAGGTTAAATGTCTTTTATATTCAATAGTTTAGTTCTATTTTTGGGTTTTCTTTAGTTAGTATTTGCATGCACAATTAGAGGGTGTAGTTTACTAGTCAAGCAAGGCGCTCATGCATGTGGATTCCAATTTGAGTTACAATGTAGATCTCTAGGAGGATGCATGCTTGCAGGCCTTAGTTCATCTCTAGTAGAGGTGCATTTCACTTAGTCTCATTTATCCATGCATGGAAGACACTTTAGGGTTAGGGTTTAATACTTCCCCTTAAGGTGTTGTTGTGCACGTGTCCAGATTCATTTGCCTTGTAGGCTATAAAGGAGAAGGCCAGGGTATAGATTTTATTCATTCAAGTTTTCAGAGTAGGAAGACTTGGGTGAAGCTTTCCATGTATTTCTTGTTTTCAAGAGTAATAAATAGTGGTGTGGTTTAAAAGAAAACACAATTGATGACATACATCACACCTTTGTTCTTGCCTTGAATGTTGAATAGAATGGTTCTTGGCATGATAGAACAAGGTGCATTCCCTCCAAGTCTCTCATTGCAACCTGTAATTATCATTGAGCTCCATGGATTTCCGTTGTATTGATGAGAGAAAGATGCATATGAAAATGCGAAATAGACCATGCATTTTGATGTAATAACAAGAGAAACGAAACAAGAGTGTATAGAGTATGTCTTGCAACAAAAATAAAACCATTATCCCCAAAGAACTAGAGAGCATTGGACAATGTTCTATCTAAGAATAGTGATGGGGAATTAAGAAACTTGGTAGAGAATTTGTTGGACATTTGTGAGATTAGTTTGGGAGAGGAGATAGACAACCTGTTAACCCCTAGATTTTCACCCTTGAAAATATTGCGGGTTAAGAGCCAACATGCACTATTTTGGCTGGCATTTTGAGATTCTCCCAGAGTTTAGCACTTGTGTTTAGCAAGAGGTTAGTTCTCATCAGAGGCAGGTATATGATTGGTACATGGTTATCTTGTTCAGAGGTAGAGTTAGCTTGGTTTCCCATGCATTTTGAGAGAGATGCTACATACATCAAGTGTTGCTACGTTTTAGGAGACATGGTTTAAGTGGGTCTCTTGACAGTTTGGAGCAGTTCTGAGCATACAGGGATGGTCCTTGCATGATTCTAGGCCAGATAGCACTTTTCCAGGTGACATGCAAGAAATTTCTATTTTTAGCAAGTTGAGCACCAAGACTTGCATGTCAATTCTGATTGCGGATTTGGATTCCTTGCGGAAAATTGAATCCAATGAGTATAATATCATGGACATGCGAGGACTTTCTATTTTTAGCAATGTCTATTTTTAGCAGTAGACACATGATGGTGGTCTCCTAGTCATTTTGAGCATTTGTGAAGAGTTTGGGTCAATTTCGACAAGTTTCAAATTTTTGGGACTGGATGGCTATTTTTGGAAATTTCTATTTTTAGCAGTCATTGTCATCTCCCGCTGTGACAAGTGGCAAGCTCAGATTTTGACATGCGACAGAGTATCATGATGATGTGGTATCTACATGGCATCATGGACCAAGGGCACATTTTCCAAGGATTATGCATTAAATGAGGATTAATTAAGCTAAAGAGGTGGTGAATGGGTGAGGTGGCATTTTCTGGAGAAAGTTTAGCCACTCAAGGCTAATTTTTCTCACTCTATTCCTCTCACTTTCCATGCAATCGGTTTCTAAAAATTCTCCCTAAATTGCTTTTAAACGCAAAATTCCTAAATTTTAGGAAATCCCTAAAAAATAGGGCGAATTTGCCTTTAACTCATAACTCCCTCATCCCTTGGCCAAATTTAGCAATCGAACATGCGTTGGAAAGCTAAAATTATCCTCCATGCATATTAGCCATTATTTAACTCACCATGCGTATACACTCTCACTCATAACTTGCCCATGCGCACTCACACTTATTCCCTCATGCACATTAACTCCTATTTTCTCAGTCACACTTATTCCCTCATGCACATTAACTCCTATTTTCTTCACACTCCTCTCCTATATATTGGATGGGCTTCATTGGTTATTGGTCGGATGTTGCAACGACTAGTATAGTTTCTCGTTCTCATTCTCCTCTCTCTCGTTCGTAGACTAGTGACTCTTCTTTGAGCAAAGTGATCATTGTACCGGTTGTAGACTTGCCAATTGTGGCACAACCAACCCTCTTGCAAGCCTATCAATAAAGAAATCGTGTATTTGTGTTCTAACCTTGTTTCTTGGCGGTACTTTGTTAATTTTGCAATCTGATTTGTCATTCCCCTTAACTGTTCATTGCATTTCATTGATCTTTCGAGTAGTTTTCTGTTCTATGTTTCTCGTGCTAACCCTGCAGGATCCTTCCAAGTGAACAAACTATCTTTCTCAACTGTTTTGAACAGTTTTAACATGCTGTCCAAAACAGAACAGTGGCTGTTTTTGGTCAATAAATGCAGAAAATCAGACAGGACAGGGACAAATCACCCTAGGGACGCCCCCTTGATGCTAGCAAGCACTAGCTCAAACGGAGAGGGGTCTAGCCCATGACAATTTGGGGCTTTTCTCCTTGAATTAGCCAATTTGGGAATTTTCTCCTTGAATTAGCCAAGTTTTCGTCGCTGTTATAACAGGTTTATCAGTGCAATTGGAGGGCGGAAATTTGTGCTAACACAACCGAAGTGGAGGTCTTGCTAAGTAAACCAAAATTCATAATGGCCTCAATCGTGGAGAGATAGAAATTGCTTAACTTCATTGGAATGGGTAAGAAGAATTCCATTGGGGGGCTGTAAAATTTATGTCACTATCTGGGTAGCTAATGAGCAAGATGACGAGTCATACTAGTTGAAAGCCGTTTGAGCTACATGAAGTGGCATTGCACATGACTGGTACAAAGAACATAAATCGAGCAATTTCAAAAACATGGTCAGAATTGAGAACTACATTTGCACAAGAGTTCAAATTATTTATAGAGACAATGACATTGCAGATGAAATATTCAACCTCAAACAAGTATGTCTCAATAATCTGAAATTAAAGGCATCGGTTAAAAATATGGAAACACATGTCACATATGGGTTATTGAAGAGAGTTTATGAAAGTGTTGTTGCCAAAGTACAAGAATAGAATGAAAGGCATACCCCCTATGTCATATGACAAAGCATTAACATGAGCATTAAATCTAGAAAACGAAACCTGTGGACAAGCATTAACTGCAGAGAGGGAGGAGGATGCAAAATCGCCAACAAGATTGCCTATAGGAAGTAATGAAGAATCACCAACTCCATGGTAATTGATGCATTAAAGGATGGGTTGGAAAATGTAACATGAAAAATATCTCATTTAGAAATTAATAGACATGGTGTACAAGATGTAGAAGAGAGTTGCACACAAAATGCAAATGCACTGAAGAAGTGTTTTGTCACATATGTGAAACAAATGATCATCGTACTTATTGTAGATATTGTTAGAATATGATGGATGTGCTCGTTTAACCATAGACAATATCACTATTGTCACCCAACCATAGGTCGAAGCCACCCCCGAGCACCTTAACCTTGACAGAGAATCATTCCGGAAGCAAACCTTAGGCTAGATAGCCAAACAAGATAGCGCACCTCTCTCTCCAAGGATAGCACACCAAACAAGAGCTAATCAGAGAGTCCAAACCATAACCAAGAGATAGTCCAAGCCAAAACCAAAATTTGCTAGCTGCAGCAGCTGCAACGACAACTCTCCTCCAAACTTGCGCACAAACTGGCCAACTGCAGTGCGCACAAGTGCTGCTTCTGCAGTTCTGAGAATGCCTGCTAGAATGAAGACTGACCTCCTGTATTTATACTAAAACTGGCAAACTGCCTGGGCCGACTTCTCATTCTCGGTGCTTATTTACTTAGTATATAATATTTCCTTTAGTCGACTTCTTACCTTGGAGGCTAATAACCTAATGCAAATTATCCTCTTGAGCCGACTTGTCTTCTAGGGTTATTAGCCAACTAATTAGGGTTTCTTCTTGCTTCCCAGAATATTTTATTCTCGTCAAGTTTACACATGGAAGTAAATACCTCCCGCAGCTACCATAATATCAACACTCCCTCCTAGCCAGGGAGGTATTTGAAGGTAGTGGTCTTGAGCACAAACATACCATTCACTCGGTAGCATCAACATAGTTGTATAGACTATTTCATGACTAGATCATGAGCACCATCATCACTATCAGTGTCATCAGCTACATCATCTCTTGAAACCATACTCCGTCTGAGTAATTAGACATGATGCTGGATAAGTCACTCACTCCACAGAGTGATACAAGAGCCATTCTTCTAATTCAGACATATGTCCTAGAAGAATAAATGTCCTGAACCATTTTTTGTCTGGGAAATCTCTGTCCATTGATCACCCATCTAGTTGATAATCATTTCCAGCACTACTGATAGTCTTCAAGGCAATCGGAACAATATCATGCAATAGAACACAACTACAATCTAGTGGTACACTACCACACCAAGTAGCACACAGTTACTTAATCGGGGACAAATAGTCACAATCAGTGGAACACATCCACCACAGTAGTATACATCTATTGTCCGGAGACATACAGTCTCCATCATATCATCAACCTACACAGAAAAACATTGTTATGATATAAACTTAATCATCCGGGCCATTCTTCCATTCACATCCGTTAGATCTGGAAGAGCATCTGCCCTCAGAAAGTAAAACATCAATGATGATCTATCCGAACTATTCTTCTCAAGCAAGGAAGAATAATTGTCTCGATTTCTGAGCCTGGACCATTCCTCCGGCACTAAACAAAGTGCAACCTGGAGAGAATGAATTTTCCCTAGGGAATGCCTGTCCCTGATTGTTGAACCTGGACCATTCACCTATTTGGTCCATTCCTCTGACACTAAACAAAGTGCAACCTGGAGAGAATGAATTTGCCCTAGGGAATGACCGTCCGGACCATTTCCTAAGGAAATGACTGTCCTGCACCAACCTCCAAAACGGACCATTCTTCGAAACTGCTCACAACTGTGAGCTTCGAAAGAATGACTGTCTGACGAGGCGGACTAGTCTTCTTGACCACTACTAAGAGTGACCGTCAAGAAGAGAGACTGTCCTAGACCATTCCCCATGTTAACCACAATGGGAATTCGCTGTCTATGGTACATCAACAATTCATCGAACCATTTTCATTATGAAAATGACCATTTGATCTGGACCATTTTCGGAATTGGAAAATGCCTGTCCATAAGAAATCTTAAACCACTTTCTGAACTGGAAAGGAACTGCTCATCCTGTTCCATTTTTTGAATTGAAAAATGAGTGTCCATAAATCAATAACACATCAGTGCTCCCTCCCAACCTGGGAGTCATCTCTTCCCTTTTCAATAAGGAAGTCGTCTCCACGAGCTCCAACTTGAGTACGCAAACTCTTTCATCTTGGACAGAGGCTTTACCAAAATGTCTGCTTATCTGCTCATCTATGGAGATATATATATTGGAGAACCACTTCTCTTTTCTGGACATTCATCACGAAGAATGTAATGCTTGATCTCAATGTACTTCGGTCTTTTTGGAACATTGGTTTTCTCTGAAGGATTCATATAACTCTGATCATTACAGTATATCATAGTTGAATTCAACTCTTTTGTTTCCTGCTAGCTCATAACGTCGTGGCAAGGCTCAAATTGGAACATATCCATGTGGCACTTCTTCTTTCATCATGAGATCTTGTCATGGATTGGCAATCCATCATTCTGGAGTTCTGAGTAACCATTCTGATATAATATAGAAAGTTTTCACCACACTTCTGCTGTGCATTGGAGGTTCTCCACCAAGTTGTCTTCTTTCATCTGCATACAAGGGTCTCTTTCTAGTATGCCTCAAATCCTTGAGGTTGCTCTTCATACGCTCTTTGTTCAATTATTCTGGAGAGCAGTCTTTGCATTCATCTTATGTCAATCCCATGGATATTGCGGACGATATAATGGCTCATGTAGAGTTATGTTTGGTTTACTGGAACAAGCAATCATCATAGTCTTCTCCCTCCATCTAGGAGAACCTCTAGTTCTGGATCTCGCAATGCTTACATTCATAACTCTTTCATACACTTGTTCTTCATCACAACTTGCTTTTAGTGAGTTCAGATCAGGTTGGTAGTCTTGTGATTCTCGATACAATGACTGGTTGTTCTGTCTTTTCTTTCTTTCTTGGAATCTTCATGTTCTTCCTGATGTTTCCTTTTAGCTCTTGGGTCCATGAAGTTTTATAGATTCCACGCCCTGAAGATTCCTCTTCTTTCTTTCATCATAGGATCATGGATGTGGATGGATAACCAGGGATACTTTAAGGCTTCTTTTCAAAGAAGACTTCTTCTAAAGTCACTTTGAACATGTGTTGCTTTTCATGGTTGCTACCATGGATAGATACTTCATCATCTTCAATGGATCATATAATTTAGGATTAGCTCCCTCCTAATCCTTGCTTCATGCATGAGTGCATGCTCTTTTTTTGGAAATATAATCGGCTCCCTCCATCTAGGAGAGTCCACACTTTTGTCTGCATCCTTATTTCCTTCTGCAAAGTGTCACAAATCTTTTTCCAATTTCCTCTTGATTGCTAACTTCTTTCTGTCTTTACTTCTTTTGAGTTTCTTCAATATTGATTCTGATTTCGGTTTATCTTGTAGCTATTACTTATGCAGTAACTTCCACATGAATTGTTACTAGGGTTTGGTTATATACTTCATCCTTTCATGTGTATTGCCTGACTTGTAGTCATTGTGATAGCAATCCTTATTTTGTTGTTCTTCCATAGGTGTAGTTTCTCTTTGAACATCTTATAGATATGCAAGATATATACAAAAACTATGCAAACAAGGTATGTACAAGAACTATGAAGAATATTGCTACCTTGTCTTAGAAGAAGAACTTTGCTTTATCCTGCTTGGTCTTCCTTGAGGGTTTCCTTTCTTTGACAACTGATGCTTCGTGTGTCTCCTTCCTTTTCTTTACCTCGGGACAATGATTCTTGTTGTGACCATATTTTCGACAGTTGAAGCATTGTATTTCTGACATATCCTTCTCTTGATTTGGCTTCTTCCTTGAGCCAAACTTCCTTTTGTTCTTGAAATTCTTGAATCTTGCTGTGAAGGCTTGATCATCGTATTTCTTTTGAGGTTTCTCTTTTGCACTAATCCTTGATTCTTCTTGTGCACAACAAGTCCAAAGTTCTTCAAATGTAGGATACTCCTTCCTTGTGTTCATGCTTGCGGCAAATGCATCCCATGTCTTGGGAAGACCATTGAGTACTATATTTACCCAGTTCCTTCTCTGAGATGATCTCTTCAATAGATTGTAGTTTATCTCTTAACTGAGAGATCCTCACAAAGTATGACGTTATGCTGTCATCATCATTCATCTTCATATCACAGAGCTCATTCTTCAGACTCATTATTTGTCCAATGTTTCTGATTGAGAAGAGGTTTGTTAGGGCATCGTACATCTTCTTAGATGAGTCAAGATGGGAGATGTAGGGTATCAAGTGGTCTTTTATGGAGTCCACTATGATACTCATGGCATTGATGTCATTGTCTTTGAACTTCTCCATAACTGCAATGTTCTGCAGTTCCTTCTCTTCTCCTTCTTCAAACTTTGGTACCACGATCTTTCCTTTCACGATATCCAACACTTTATTCTTGGCAAGAATGAGGTCAATCCTTGTCTTCCACGCTCTGAAGTTAGAAGCCTCATCTAATTTGTTTTCTGACTTCATAGAGTAAGTCACAGTTGTCTTGACTTGGTCAACCCTAGATTTGACCCAAAACTCAAACTTGACGTCTTAGCTTGCTGAGAGTACCAGGAGAAGCGCTAGGCTAGGGCGCACTAGTCTATTCGGAAATTATGTCAATCCCTTCACTTAAGGTGCCTCAACGAGAGGATTAGGGTTTCTGCAACTGCACCTGTTAGTAACCCTAGCGACAGTGCTTTGGTGACTGCTCCTGCTATAAACCCTAGCGACAGTTTTTCAACGAGCTTAGTATCCTTATGGCTATGCTCCCTTCCAGTGGTTAGACTGAATGAAGGAGGTGTGGGCCCATAACTTGTTAGAATATGATGGGTGTGCTCGTTTAACCATAGACAATATCACTATTGTCACCCAACCATAGGCTGAAGCCACCCCCGAGCACCTTAACCTTAACAGAGAATCATTCTGGAAGCAAACCCTAGGCTAGATAGCCAAACAAGATAGCGCACCTCTCTCTCCAAGGATAGCGCACCAAACAAGAGCTGATCAGAGAGTCCAAACCATAACCAAGAGATAGTCCAAGCCAAAACTGAAATCTGCTAGCTGCAGCAGCTGCAACGACAACTCTCCTCCAGACTTGCACACAAACTGGTCAACTGCAGTGCGCACAAGTGCTGCTTCTGCAGTTCTGAGAATGCCTGCCATAATGAAGACTGGCCTCCTGTATTTATACTAAAACTGGCAAACTGCTTGGGCCGACTTCTCATTCTGGGTGCTTATTTACTTAGTATATAATATTTCTTTTCGCCAACTTCTTCTCTTGGAGGCTAATAACCTAATACAAATTATCCTCTTGAGCCAACTTGTCTTCTAGGGTTATTAGCCAACTAATTAGGGTTTCTTCTTGCTTCCCGTAATATTCTATTCTTGTCAAGTTTACACGTGGAGTTTAATACCTCCCGCAACTACCATAATATCAACAGATATAACCCCTGGAACAAAAAGGACGAGCAAATTAACTTTGTGGGAGAGAACAATGGTAAGAAAGGGGGTGGAAATAATAACTATAACAAAAACGACAACATAAAAAATAATAACTGAAGCAATAGAGGTATCTCTTCAATTAAGGAGTTAGAAAGAGACAATAAAGGAAGATCGATAGTGCAATGTTATAGATGTGGAAAGTGGTGACATTTCAGTAGAGACTAGACAATGAAAAGACCCAAGTTATGTCAACAAACAAAGACATAAACTATATGGAACCATATACATACAAGATAGACACCAGGACAAACAAGGAATAACCAATTTCTAGATTTGACAACCGAAAAATTTCGCAAGGAAGTGAATGAGACCATAAAAGAGGTACAAGAAACAAACCCTTGGGATGAACATGAAAGCAATTACACAGCAGTGGGAGGAAGAGAACGGGAAAACAATTGTGGCGAATAATAATAAGACCCCTGCTAAAATTTCTGAAAACAAGGGTTTTAATGCGAAACAGAAATTTCACCTTTTTAACTGGAGGTTTCCCAGATCTGAACACTGTCAATTCAACCTTAGGGCTATTATGAAATATTGAACAAAACATCGGTAGAAGATTCAATCCTTAATACACCAATCTTATAGGCAATCCAAGTAGAAAAGATACCAAAGTGTCTTGAAAATTTTCAGCCCTCTAGGGCAATCTTATCATGCATAAATCAGATCTGAAAATCACTTTTACAGCAGTAAAACAACCCTTATCTTCCTCAATTATAATGTTAAATCACTTAACATAATTGCCCTTTACTTATGTCAAATCAGCCAGACATATATATCTCTGTATATTACAAATAATGAAGAACATAGATGGATGAAAATCAAATCTGCAATTTACCAAGTATTGGACAACTTAAAACTTCATTAATTAGCATAAGATGAAGTTGTTGTACATACCATAGCCTTATCACAAGGCTAGTACAATCCACTAACTCTCTAGAAGGGAAAACATTGAAAAACCCTAGCTCAACCAAGGAGGTCAAACATGCCTTCATTGTAAACTTAGGGTTGTCTCAAAACCCTAATCTCAATTCTCCAAGGGATGGAACCCTAACCCTAGACTTCAAAATGCTCCAAGAAGATCAAGAAACCTTAGCAACTTAGAGAGAGAGAGAGAGAGAGAGAGAGAGAGAGTACAAATGAGGATCCAAGAGAGAGAAGATGACTAGTGCGCTCCTAGTCACATCTCTAACACGAGTGAATAAGAATGATCAACAAAAATGCTGAATGAGAAGGACTCCTCTCTAAATATGGAGGTAAGGGATGCCAACAATACAATGTGGGCCCAAGCCTTTACAAGCAACCTACAATAAACACTTGTAGGCCAACACAAGTGAAGCGATACACTCCAAGGGTACACATGTCATGCTCCAAGGTGATGTCGTACACAATAAGGAATCCAAGTACACAAGAAGGAATCCAAGATGATGTAGCTACACAAGGTGTGTCCACACTCCTTTGTCACAAGCCCACACAGACTTCGTTGCTCCTCCTAAGCCATGTACTCCATTGGATCCACTCCTCCAAGATGAACACTTCCGCAACCTAAGCAT
Source organism: Picea engelmannii (assembly GCA_009831015.1). NCBI lineage: Eukaryota > Viridiplantae > Streptophyta > Pinopsida > Pinales > Pinaceae > Picea > Picea engelmannii. Next base: position 718,462 of record ML777064.1, on the reverse strand, counting down.
CCTTGAGCCAACTCCAAGCCTCCATATAGGAATCCAAGATACCCCATGTTGTCTATGGCTTAATGCCCTCCTCCAAGATGCACAACGATCCTCCTCCTAAGCTGGGTGTTCTTCAAGTAAGCTAACCTCTCCATGTGGCCATTATGAAGGATGTCCCCAAAGTTGTTAAGAGAACTCCAACGCCCTAGGGAAGAGTTCCAAGCAAACACCTAACCGAGTTCAAGCAATCATTGAGCAAGCTATCTCCAATGTGCAAATCCATCACGAAAAATCTCCCATGTGTTAATACATCTCGGACCATCTGAGGGCTAAAGATACACCATGCACTCGAAATCTCATGAAGTACCCTCAAACATGGTGTAAACACTTTTAGAGTAATCCAAAAGCCAACACTCCCGCTTTATGAGGAGAGTGTTTACATCGACATTGATCTTCTCCCTCAACATCTTAAACTTCCCTTTGGCGAAGGGATTTGTTAGAATGTCAACAATATGTACCTCTGTAGAAATTTAATCAAGGGCCATAACACCCTTTTGAACTTTGTCTTTCAGCAAGTGGTATAGGATATCGATATGCTTGGAGCGGTCATGAAACATAGTATTCTTAGAGAGTTTGATGCAACTATGATTATCACAATACACAATCGTTGGTTCCAACTCCATATCTCCAAGCTCAGTTACCAACTTGTAAAGCCATATTGCCTCACAACTTGTTGAACATGCTGTTATATATTCTGCCTTCATTGAACTCAATGTAACTATTATCTATTTTTTTGCTGAACGAGGATATCAACCTTATTCCCAATCTCAAACAAAACCTAGAAGTGCTCTTCCGAGAATCAGTGCCACCAACCTAGTTTGACTCATAAAATCCATGTAATAATGGTTCATCACCTCCTATATACTTGATGCCATGAAGGATCATGACCTTCAAATACCTGACCACATGCTTCATAGCCACCTAGAGTGACTCCTGCAGAGCAACCATAAATTGATTTAGTGTATTCATTGCATAGAAAATATCTGGCTTGGTATTGACTAGATACATCCAAGAACCAATCAACTACCTGTATAATGATGGGTCAACCGAACCAACACCCACATCTTGAGTGAGCTTTAGATTTGTTGCCATAGGTGTAGCCAAGGGTTTGCAATCCCACATTCGGAATATCTCCAAAATCTCCAAGGTGTACTTCCCTTGCCCAAGGAAGACTTCTCTTATGCTCCGTTGTATCTCCAACCCAAGAAAATAGTGTAGAAGACCAATGTCCTTCATGTCAAATTCACTTGACAACTTCTCTTTGCACCACACAATAGGATTCTCTGAACTACCTGTAATGATCAAGTTATCCACTTATAGAACCAAGACAACCAAATTAGTATCAACTTACATATAATAAAGATTTTGATTAGCAATAGTCTTGTTTAACCCCAAGTTCTATAGGAACTCATCAATCCTAGACTACGAAGCTCACGGTGCTTGCTTAAGCCAATAAAGAGCTTTCTTCGACTTACAAACATGAGTATCACGCTCATGTGTCTCAAATCCGCTTGGCTGATTAAAGCACACTTCTTCAATCATTCCATTAGTGAAGGCGATCTTTACATCCATCTGATATAAATTCCATCCAAAACATGTTGCTTGAGCAAGAATGGTACGAATGGAAGTGTATTTGGCAATTGGTGCAAATTTCTCATCATAGTCGACTTCCTCTTTTTGTAATAACCCTCTAGCAACAAACCTTGACTTGTATTTTCAATACTCCCATCAACAACATGTTTGACTTTGTACAACCACCTGAAATCAATCAGAACTTCCCCTCTGGTCTCAATACAATCCCCCAAACATCATTCTGTAGGATAGAGTTATACTCCTTTGTCATGTCCTCTCGTCATTCCTTCTTCTCATAGGCCTTCTCAAAACTAGAAGGCTCATCTAGCCTCTCATTGGCATGTACAAGTGCCAATGGATCAACAAGTAACTTGTAAAGGCCACCCTCTCTCACCCTTCTAGCCAAAGTCCTCATACTAGCTAGACTACAATCATTGATGGTGCATTGCTGTCCCTCAAAATCAACTCTCGATTGTACATTTGTCATACAAGAAACTGAAAGAATATTCTTCTTCTACCCAGGAGAAAAATGGATTGGTTAAGTGTAAGAATCGAGCAATCATGGAAATGACCCACTGTATGCTTCATTCTCATGCTATGGAGTTATCTCTTTGGGGAGATGCCATTATTTGTGCAACACATCATTAATCATACACTTGCATGTGCAGTCACTGGTATAACTCTTTATGAGTGGTTGCATTGGCAAAATTCCTCTAACTCACTCTTTTGTATCTTTGGATTAGGTGCATGGGTCCAATTGCCTCATCAAAGGTGAGATTTCTCACTTGTCTGTTATACTCCTCGCAGGACTTTGGTTGGCTATAGTGAGACTTTTCAGGGGGTATTCTCTTAATGATCCTACCTCTCATCAGGTAACTAAACATCGTGATGTTATCTTTGATAAACCTTTCTCTCATGGTCTGCCAGGGTCTCTTCCATCACTTCTTGCCAATTATTATTCCAATGATGGTTCTCAACATGTATCCATGGATCATGACTCTTTTCCTCTTGCTCGGTTACTTGTTGATTGTTCCCTGCGAGTTGTAGTGGACCTTTCTACATCTCCCTCTAATCTTAGTCACTTGGTTTGTGTTTGTGTTCAAATATAACATCGATGAAATTCGGAAAAAAATTGCCTCATAATTTTTTTTTATCAAGTTCGTCATTAAATTCGAATATTACACACACATATATAAAATAAATTTATTTAAAGAATAAAACATGTATTAAATAATAAATATATTAAGTTCGACAATTATATAACATGTTATATATATAATATAATATATATTATTATTTATAAAAATTATAATATATTATATACCTATACAACATATAACTATATAAATTATAATATATTATATAGCCTATACATTATATAACTTTAGAAGTAACAAAAATTAAATTTGAGAGTTAACCAAATAAATACTATTTCTGTAGCATATGCCATAAACAAATTGGTGGTAGCTCGTAGCCGTAACTGGTAGCCTATAGCCCATAGCCAGTAGCCTATAGCCGAAATTTGTAGCTGTGGCCCGTAACTAGTAGCATGTAGCCATAATCGGTAGCCCATAGTCCATAGCCGTAATTGGTAGCACGTATCTCGTGGCAAACCGTTGAAAACCTATGTCGAATTTTATATAACCTGGGATGTCAAGTGGTAGCCCATAGCAAATCGTTGAAAACTGTATGCTGAATTTATATAAATGTTCTGCGAATTTCATCCAACACTTTAAAATTCGTCTAAATTCGAACTCCATCCTTTAAATCCCTCGAACATGGTGACTTAGCCTCTAATGTTGGCCCACTTGTACTTACTCTTCTGAGTACTTCATCTACAGTTACAGGACAGTATGTTGGGACCATAGATGATTTTAGGGGTTAAATTTCGCTCATGGGCTAATTTTCCATGGTTTTTCCAAAAACGAGATTCGCTATTTTAAAAATGATTCGCCCAAATTCTATAGGATAAAATTATTTTACCTTAAAAATCGCCAAAATTTTATAAAA
>ML777064.1:661503-714791 GCA_009831015.1 Picea engelmannii | reverse complement strand
GGGCTAATTTTCCATGGTTTTTCCAAAAACGAGATTCGCTATTTTAAAAATGATTCGCCCAAATTCTATAGGATAAAATTATTTTACCTTAAAAATCGCCAAAATTTTATAAAAAATATATAAAATCCTTAGAAATTTGAATACTTTTACAAAAATATCGTCAAACATTTATAGTTGGCATATGAAGGATAAGTAAGATTCACCAAGGTTTCTACATTTTAAAATAAATTTCCATCCTTAAAATCATCCCTGGTTGGGACTCCATCTTCATCTTGTTCCTCTCTCCCTATTTATCATCTAGTCTTCCATGTTCAGATGAGGCTGCTAACCCTAGATGTACTACCTATTGATGCTCCTCCATCTTCATAAGAGGCTATAGACAACACCCCAGAGGTGCAGTCTATTGATGCTCCTCCATCTGGTGATATTCAGAGCAGTGATGACACTTTTTGTTGTGATGCGTAGTGGTTGGATGATGAAGATGATGATGATGATTATGATCCTATCCACCCAATGTTCCCATCTCATCTTATGTGGATTGTTGCTACTCTCACTGATGTTGCTGATTTCCTTGTAGGTCCTTCCACACAGTGATCAGAATCATCCCCATCTCAGGCTCTTATTTCGGCTGGCCCTCCTCTTTCTGACAGATACTAGTTTGCTTTGCTGAAGACTTCGTTTAGCACGATCAATCCCAATGTAGACCGTGAAGGTTTTTTGTGCAAGCTGTATGGTTTTTGATGACACCCAGATTTAGCATTAAAGTGGGGGGTATTGTGATGATTTGACGATGTAATGCCTTCTTTGTGGTCCTTGCTGAAATTTATGCATTCCAAGGGTTTCAATGCTAAACAGAAATTTCACCTCTATCCTAGAGGTTTCTTGGGTTTTAACCATTTGAATTTTCATTCATAGGGCTTTTATGAAATACAAACAAAGCAGCGGGAGTGGACAAAATTTCAATACTTCACAACCCCAATCATCAAGACAATCCAAGAGAAATGATACCAAAATGTCATGATAAGTTTTGGTCCCCTAGGGCAATCTTTTCATGCATAAACCAGATTTGGAAACTATTGTTTACAGCAGTAAATACAACAGTTAAAGAACCCTTATCTTCTTCAATTACAATGTTAAATTACTTCACATAATTGCCCCTAACGTATGTCAAATCAGCAAGAGCTATATAGCTGGAAATTACAAACCATGAAGAACATAGATGGTTGAAAATCTAATCTGCAATTTACACAAGTATTGGACAGCTGAAAACTTAATGAACATGCATAAGATGAAGTATATGTACATACCATAACCTTATCACAAGGCTAGTACAATCCACTAGTTCTCCAAAACTCTCGGTAGGGAAAATCGACAAAACCCTAGCCCAACCAAGGAGATCCAACAAGCAAGAATCACTCAAGCATGTCCCCCAAGACAAGATGTCTCCTCTTCTTCTTCACTACTGGTACAACCTAGGGTTTCATCTCAAAACCCTAATCTCCAATTCTCCAAGGGATGAAATTGTAACCCTAGACTTCAAGATGCTCCAAGAAGATCACGAAACCCCAACGACTCTAACAGAGAGAGAGAATTAAAGTACATAAGAATATCTAAGAGAGAGAGGAAGACAAGTGCACTCCACTTGGTCACATTTCTTCACAAGAGTGAATAGTGAATGATCATCTCCAACGTCTGACTCACAAGAACAAACCCAAGCATCTCACAAGAGCAAGCTCCAACAAAGATGTCCTCCTTCCCTTGTATAACTTTTCCTAGGGTTTCCTCATGAACCCTAGTGAATCACTCCAAGAGAACAAGTACAAAGTGAAGAGCATGATGATGATGATAATTGAAAGGACTCTCTCCTTCCTCTTGCATATATGAGAGGTAAGGGAGGCCAACAATACATATGTGGGCCAATGCCCTTACAAGCAACCTATAATAATACATGTAGGCTCACACATGTGGAGCGATGCACTCCAAGGGTACACATGTCAAGCTCCAAGGTGGTATCGTCCACAAGCAAGGCTCCAAATGGAAGGGAGCTCCATGAGGTGTTTCCAATGCTTCTCCTACAAGCCTCCAAAGACGCTAACAATCCTCCTAAGCTATGTACCCCATTGTTTCCACTCCTCCCTACATGAGCGCTATTGCAACCAAGGTGTCCATGAGCCAACTTCAAGCCTCCATATAGGATTCCAAGATACCCCATGCTCTCTAAGGCCTGATGCCCTCTAAAATGCAAAATGCTCTTCCTCTTAAGTAGCGTGTTCTCCAAGCAAGCAACCATCTCCATGTGGCCATCATGAAGGACGTCACTCAAGCTATCAAGAGATCTCCAACGACCTACGGACGAATGCCAAACAAGCACCCAACCAAAGTCAAGCAACCGCTGAGTAAGCCATCTCCAATGTGCAAGTCCAACACAAACCATCTCCCATGTGCAAATCCATCACGGTAACACTCCCTCTATATAATGAAAGTGTTTACACTAACCCCTGTTGACTCCCTTTGTAGCTCCACCAAACCTGCTGCTTGCAAATTTGTGCCTGCTACAGTCTTAGAATCAACTATTGTCTCATATAAAGAAACTGCCACCTTGTTGATGATTGTAGCGTCGTGTGACATTCTCCAGGTCGTTCTCCTCTGGACTGAGTTGAGTTGATCTGTGAGAGGGCCCATGTGATGGGTGTGTCGTTCTCTTTTGGACTGTGTTGAGACGATGTGTGCCCATGTGATGGGTGTGCGTTAGACTTTGGACTGAGTTGTTATGACATGTGGTCTCTTGTCTACTCCTCTGGACCGAGTTGAGATGACTTGAGATGTTCTCTTGCCCTGTACTCCTCTGGAATGAGTTGAGTCGGCTTTAGATGGTCTCCTGCTTTGTACTCCTATGGACTTAGTTGAGTTGGCTTGAGATGGCTCTCCAGATGGTACTCTTGTGGACTCAGTTGAGTGATCTATTGAGATTGACGTCCTTGTGGGTGAGCACAGGTGGACGTGTCCTTAGTGGCTTAGCACTAGAGGATGTGTGAGATCCCTTGCTATATTGTCAGAGAGTGAGACTTTGGTAAAACCCTAATTGTGTTGTAAAGGGTACAAGTCGGCCCCACCATGTGAAAGATAATTAATATTGTGTAATTATTAATTATATTATTAAGTTGTATAGGTCAGCCCTATTGTGCCAATAGACACATCATTTGATGTGATAGGTTTTGTATAAATAAGAGTGGGTCCCCATTGTGGATCACACTCACTTGTCATGTCATAATTTCAGAAGTTGAGGTCTAAAATTATGAGGACTGCAATTCGCAGTTCTCTAGGAGCTAGGTTTCTCAGTCATAGCAACACCCTATTGTGTGCTAGGTTTGGTGGTGGATGGTGGATCTTCTCTTGGCAGTATAGCAAAGGATTGCTGGGTTTTTCCCTTGATCGAGAAGGGTTTTCTCAGGATACTTCTTGTGTTCTTGTGCATGGTTATTCTTCTTGTGATCTTGGTTTACTACAGCTAGTGTTATTGTAGCTGCATTATTTATGGCTGTAGCTTATGTTAAATGAAATAAACTACATGCATGAGGTAAAGCATAAAAAATTCACCATGGTATCAGAGCAGTTCTTGAAGATGACTCTTGCACAGTAAAAGAAGGCATGAGATGACCTTGACCGAACCTTGTTTAAAGTGTTCTGGACAGCATGGGAAGGCAGCCACCTGCTCTTTGGTGGCTCCTGGACAGCATGGGAAGGCAGCCACCTGCTCTTTGGTGTCTCGGCCTTCTAGAAAAGGGTAGTCGCAGCCTAGGAGAGGCTTGGTCTGCCAGTTCTGAGGCTCGGTCTACCAGTTCTGAGGCTCGACCTGCAAGGAGAGAACAACCACATCCTAGGAGAGGCTCGACATGCTAGTTTGAGACAGCCACATGTCTGTTTTGTGGGACTTGGACAGCCTGAGGTAGCTGACAGTTTCAGGAAGCCCAGTTGCTGAGTTTTGGAGGAGTTCTTGGGGCAGCCGTTGAGGGCTGTCATAACTGCAGATCTAAAACTAAATTACAGACCAGTTTTGTGGGAGATCTGAGGCAGATCCTGAGGTACCTTAAAGGCAGTCTCGTGGGCAGATCTGAGACCTACTCTAAGGCCTATTCTGCAACAAGGATAAGGCACAAGTCTGAGGCAGTTAAGGTTGAAAATTTCAGAACATTAAGGAAATTTCTGAAGCAAATTAGTGGCCAAATTCTGAGAGCGGATCTGAGGCATGTAGCAGAAACTAAGGCTGATCCGAGGGAAGCATTAAGGCCGAATATCTAACGCTGAAAAACAATTTTTTGAGGTAATTGCAAACGGCCTTGAAGGGAAATCTGAAGTTTATTCAAACAACATTCTTGAAGGCAAATCTGAAGTTTATGCAAACAACCTTGAAGGCAAATCTGAGGAGTATTCAAACAACATTCTTGGAGGCAAATCTGAGGAGCATTCAAACAACATCCTGAGGCAGTTTCTTGATCAACTTTTATAAATTCTTGAAGTTTGTTCCAGGCTTATACCGAGGCTTATTCTGAAGCAAACACAAGACCAGATCTAAGGCAGTGATGAAGATTTAGTGACGGAAAATTGATGAAGATTAAAAATGAAGGTGCCATACACTTGTCAAATTATCAAACATGAAGTACTGTCCAAAATGATGAAAGCTTGAAGATAGTTGATGTAAAAGGGATGTTGCAGATTGTACTGATTTCAAAAATTGATCCTTGGGGTGACTTTTGAGTGTGTGCTATAAGTGCACCTTATTTAAGCTCTAGTGGATATCGAGAAGACTAGACTTGCAACCCTTGTCACTATGAGGCTAGACTTGCAGCTAGTGATGTGGAAGGCTTCAAGCCTTTGTCACTAGGAGACTAGACTTGCAGCTAGTGATGTGCAAGGTTTCAAGCCCTTGTCACTATGCGAGAAGAGAGGAAAGCAGCTTTAGCCACCCCAAAAGAAATCAAGGAATGCAAACAAGAACGACGAGGAGTTCTTCTCTACCTCAGTCTTCTCGAGAAGACCAAAAGCAAGATTGAGCATGATTGCAGACTAAGGTAAGTCTTGTACTACTTTCCTTAATTGATTTTATCATTACTCTGTAGTAGCTTGCTTTTGATAAAGAAGGGTATTATCCCTGGTGTGGGAGCCCTCATGACTTGGACCATTATCCTTGGTGGGGGAGTCCAAATTTTTTGTTTGGTTGGTCATTATCCCTTTGGGAGGCCATTTTGGTTATTATTCAAGTACATGAGGCCATTTTGGTTGTTATCCCTTCGGGAGATCATCTTGGTTATTATTCTAGTACATGATGCCATTTTGGTTGTTATCCCTACGGGAGGCCAGATTTCTTATTTCATTATTGAAGGGCCATGATCCCTGGTACGGGAATCCAATTTTCCTTGGTTGGTTATTATCCTAGTACAGGAGGCCATTTTGATTGTTATCCCTATAGGAGGTCATCTTGATTATTATCCTAGTAAGGGAGGCCAACAAAGTACTGTAGAGACAGTAGAGGAGTTGAGAAGACATGGGATCTCTCGAGGTTAGCAACACTGGAAAAGGAAGATGTCTATCCTTCAGACTTCAGAGGGAGTCACTTGACTCAGAGGAAGTCAACCTATTTGAGAAGAAGGAAGAGACAATACCTTCTCCCCCTTCAACAGTTCAGAGGGAGACAATTATTGATCCAGTTGATCCTGTAGCTCCAACTGATGATTCCTAGAGACATGGCAGTAGGCCGGGAGAGGCCTACATGGTCTCGACAGACTCTGCTAGAGGCAAAGGGACATGCAACTCCTCGTGATGCATTTCGAGAGAGCAAGAGACTGCAGAGATTTTCGAGCTATGTTCAGCTATGAGCCACATCATTGATGCTGAATCTTCTTGTCATGGAGAAGCAACATGTCAACATGTTTGGCAAGATGCCATGACCGAAGAGTATCAATCCATCATGAAGAATGATGTGTGGGATATTGTTCCAAGACTAGAAGGGAAGTCTGTGGTGACTTCCATGTGGATCTATAAGATCAAGCATGTAGTTGATGGAATTGTCGAGAAGTACAAAGCGAGATTTGTGGCTAGAATATTCTCTCAGGTGGAGGGAATAGATTATGAGGAGACATTTGCTCTTGTTGCCCAAATACACTTCCATCTGTACGATTATTGATTTTGCAACATCTGTGGGTTGGAGACTACATCTGATGGATGTAAAGACAACCTTTCTCAATGGTGAGATTGAGGAAGAAGTTTACATCGAGCAGCCAGATGGATTTGTGACACATGAGAATGAGTCTCATGTATATAGGTTGAAGAAAGCCCTGTATGGAGTAATGCAGGGACATCGTGCTTGGTATGAGATACTTGATGAGTTTGGGCTTCAACAAGAGTGTTGCTGATCCAAACCTATACTACAACACTGTTGGTGACGAGTGCTTGATTTTTGGTCCTATATGATTCATAAAGCGTTACTGTTGAATGCAAGTGTGCATTAGCTTCTGAATTTGAGATGAAGGACCTTGGTATGATGCACTACTTCTTGGACTAGAAGTATGGCAGAGGACTGATGAGATTTTCCTGAGTCAAGGAAAACATACAGTTAAGATATTCAGGATGATGGACTGCAAATCCATGCTTACACCGATGGTGATGAACTTGAAGAAGATGAATGAGGCTTCTTTCGATTCAGGTGAGATTTATCCACATCTTTACAGACAGCTGATTGGATCATTGATGTATCTGGTCAACACCAGACCTGATATATGCTATGTAGTGAATGCACTCAGCTAGTTCATGAGTCAACTGAGACAGACACATTGGATAACAACGAAGCATGTGTTGAGATATCTATGAGGCACAGTTGGTTATGGCCTGAGATATGCCTCTGGTGTAGACATGAGATTGCAGGGATATTTTGATGCAGACTGGGCAGGGAGCGCAGTGGACTAGAAGAGCGCATCCGATTGTTGTTTTACTTTGTGATCTGCCATGGTTTCCTGGTGCAGAAGGAAACATACTTCTGTGGCTTTGAGTACCGCAGAAGCAGAGTACATTGCATTATGTGTGGCAGTTCACGAAGCAGTGAGGCTTCACAAGCTTCTTGCAGACTTATTTGGACATGAGATGGATTCCACCGTTATCCATTGCGATAACCAGAGCTGTGTAAAGCTCTCCGAGAATCCCGTGTTTAACGATAAATCGAAACACATTGAGATATGGTGTAGAGGAAAGCAGTACATGTGCAGTACCTTTGTACACACGAGCAGGTTGCAGATGTCTTCACCAAACCGCTTGCTAGGATGAAGTTCGAGTATTTCCGTGAGAGACTTGGCCTGGTGGAGAATGCGTTCGTAGCTGTGAGGGAGTGTTGATGATTGCAATGTCGTGTGACATTCTCCAGGTCGTTCTCTCCTCTGGACTGAGTTGAGTCGATCTGTGAGAGGGCCCATGTGATGGGTGTGTCATTCTCCTCTAGACTAAGTTGAGACGATGTGTGCCCATGTGTTGGGTGTGCCCATGTGATGGGTGTGCGTTAGACTCTAGACTGAGTTGTTATGACGTGTAGTCTCTTGTCTACTCCTCTGGACTGAGTTGAGATGACTTGAGATGGTCTCTTGCCATGTACTCCTCTGGACTGAGTTGAGTCAGCTTGAGATGGTCTTCTTCCTTGTACTCCTATGGATTTATTTGTGTCGGCTTGAGATGGCTCTCCATATGGTACTCTTGTGTACTCAGTTGAGAGTGACGTCCCTGTGGGTGAGCACAGGTGGACGTGTCCTTAGTGGCTTAGCACTAGAGGATGTGTGCGATCCCTTGCTATATTGTCAGAGAGTGAGACTTTGGTAAAACCCTAATTGTGTTGTAAAGGGTACAAGTCGGCCCCACCATGTGAAAGATAATTAATATTGTGTAATTATTAATTATATTATTAAGTTGTACAGGTCAATCCTATTGTGCCAATAGACACTTCATTTGATGTGATAGGTTTTGTATAAATAAGAGTGGATCCCCATTGTGGATCACACTCACTTGTCATGTCATAATTTCAGAAGTTGAGGTCTGAAATTATGAGGACTGCAATTCGCAGTTTTCTAGGAGCTAGGTTTCTCAGTCATAGCAACACCCTATTGTGTGCTAGGTTTGGTGGTGGATGGTGGATCTTCTCTTGGCAGGATAGCAAAGGATTGTTGGGTTTTTCCCTTGTCCAAGCTAGATAACTAGTGCGCCCTTGACCTTTCCTTTGGCTGATTGAGAAACCCTTGCACACAATCTGCCTCTTGTATGCTGCCTCAACCATGCACCAATCAGATCTGCAATAGCTCCACTCCTCCTAGTGCCTGCAAGCTTGCGCCCTCTCTCAACAAGTGCGCCCTCCACCAAGCATAAACACTAACACACAAACAATGACTCCTCAAGCCTCCTTGCGCCCTCCATGAATGAATGCGCCCAAGCTAGCTCCATCAATCCCTCCATTCTCCACTTCTTCCTCCTAACCAAACTCTCCAAGTGAGCAAGTGCCTCCATTTGGCCCTATGCGTCCTCATATGCCATCCTTAGCCAAACCTAGAGATCAATGGCTAGGATCAACTCTAGCCATCTCTAATCTATGGGTGAGATCTCATCTCAAGTATCTCACTTAGAAACCCACTTTTGGTTAAGTTTCCTAAGTTTGCTTTATGTCCCCCCTAATTCACCCACAAAGTGAATTAATAGTCATTTTTGCCTTAAGTGACAAATTTCACCTTTTTGACTTAGGATAAAGTCAATGTGAAATTAGACAAAAAGTACAAGGTACAAAGGGTCAAACATTTTCCTCTTATGGTTAGAGACCCACAACTACAAGGGGGCCACTTCCCAAGGTACACCAAAACTCAACACTCCCTCTTACCAAAGAAAGTGTTTCTCACCAAGCCCATTTTGTCTCTGAAGTAGACATGCTTTTCCCTTGGCAGGCCTCGATGAGAATATCTGCCACCTGCTCATCAGTTGAAATATACTGAAGTTGAACTACGCCACGCTGAACCCAGTCTCTGATTAAATTATACCTGATCTCAATATGCTTCGACTTGTCATGAAACACTAGATTCTTAGAGAGTTTGATACAAATCTGATTATCACAGTGAATGACTGTCAGAGACAACTCCTGACCAAATAAACCAACCAACAATTTACGAAGCCAAATGGCCTCACAACTGCCCTGACTGGCTGCCATGTACTCTGCCTCAGCTGATATCAAAGCTACTGACTTTTGTTTACGGATGAACCAGGAAACAACTCCCGACCCCAACCCAAAACAACACCCTAAGGTGCTCTTCCTGTCAATGGCACAACCTGCCCAGAGTCTGTGTAGCCAACCAAACTCACTCCATCTCCTCTGACATAGTCCAAACCAAAATCCACTGATCCTGCAATATACCTCAGAACATGCTTTGCCCCAATCCAGTGAACACTCCTAGGCTCCACCATGTACTAGCTGAGAGTGTTCACGACAAAACAAATATTTGGTCTAGTGTTGTCCAAACATCAACAACCTGATCAACTGCCTGTATCCTGTAGCTTCCACCAACCTGGAATCTGAAGCACTAAGTTTCTTCTAGTTGGTGACCATAGGTGTAAAGATGGGCCTGTAGTCCTCCATATGAAATCTGCTCAAGATGTTTGCTGCATACTTCCCCTGTCCCAGAAAGATATGATCCTCCTTCCGCCAAACCTCCATGCCCAAGAAATAGTGCATCAATCTGATGTTTGTCATATCAAACTTTGATGCAAGACTCAACTTTCACTGAACTATGAGATGTTCCACTCTCGTGATGAATGAGTCATCCACATATAGTATCAGAATAAGCGTATCCTCACCTCGAATGATATAATAGAGGTTATGATCTACATCGCTCTTCTCAATCCCCATCTAAAGCAAATAAGCGTCTATCCGTAAATACCAAGCTCTGGGAGCTTGCTTGAGACCATGTAGTGCCTTTCTCAGAAGGCACACATGAGAATCTCTCTCCAACACCTCAAACCCCTGCGGTTGCTCTATGTATACCTCCTCAATAAAGCCATTCAGAAAAAGCGGTTTTTACATCCATTTGATGTATCCTCCAACCCATCTCTGCTGCTATGACAATAATGCTCCGAATAGAAGTGTATCTCGCAACTGGTGCGAACGTCTCATCATAGTTGACTCTCTTTATCTGAGAGAATCCTCTCGTCATAAACCGAGCCTTGTGTTTCTATATGGTGCCATATGCAACATACTTGGTCTTATACAACCATCTGGAAGTCACAACTGGCTTCCCCACTGGCCTCGACACCACCTCCCATAAATCATTGCACATGATAGAGTCATACTCCTCCAGCATGGCCTCTCGCCAAATCTGATGGTCAAGTGTCTACGCAAAAGTTGTGGGCTTTGAATCTGTGATGCTCATTACCATCGCCAAGTAGGTCCAAAACCTCTCTGGCGCTCTCCTCTCTCTAAACAATCTCTTGCGCTCTCCAACATTCTTCCTACCTTCCTTCTGTTGATGTTTGGACAACATCGGGAAGACATTCTCTTAGATTAATAATTAATAATATAATTATTGATTATTAAATACTATATATAATAAGTAAATGATAATAATAAATAGTTATTGATTATCCAGGGGATGCATCCTTTCATGGATGGTCACCATATGTTCTCTATATGGTAATGTACTACATATTTACTTATACCTATATTTATGCAAAAAATTGCATGAATTATGGAGGAACAATTTAACAAAGTCAAATACTATGTGGATGGATTATAAGCAAATTAATCTTTGGGTAGTTACGGGACGTATTCTCCAACTATTTATAAGAAAGAAAATTAAATTTAATTTTCAAATAGACATGTCTTTTTGGATCAATGTAATATTACTATGAAAATACACTTGAAAGACACAACATTAGACACAAATATTTTTTCTCTCTCACATGTGGGGAGTGATCTAAGAAAGAGACTGAAGTTTCTTAGAAGTTGAAATTTTCCGAGTTACTTAGTGATGTTTTAGAGTTACTGAAGTAATATCGTATATCATTGGAAGTAATTACCACTTGCGGAAAATTGAGCTTGTCTAATTTAACACTAGAAAATCATCGTTAGCCATATGACATCGAGTATATGATGAATGTGTGTTGGTATTTGTATGACATCGAGTAGGGCCATTGTATATAGTTGTGCACAAGATAAATTGATCTCCTCTAAGAGATGCTTTTTGTTGTTCTTGTTTCTTGTTTTGGGCAGGTCACATGTAATAGCTCTGAGAAAGACATTCCAACATGCTCAGAGACATGAAGACTCTAGGAGCAATGTACCTCCCAGGACGGTGTTAGAATATAATGGATGTGCTCGTTTAACCATAGACAATATCACTATTGTCATCCAACCATAGGTCGAAGCCACCCCCGAGCACCTTAACCTTGACAGAGAATCATTCCAGAAGCAAACCCTAGGCTGGATAGCCAAACAAAGGTGGCGCACCTTTCTCCAAGGATAGCGCACCAGACAAGAGTAACAAGAGCTGATCAGAGAGTCCAAACCATAACCAAGAGAGAGTCCAAGCCAAAACTGAAATCTACTAGCTGCAGCAGCTGCAACGATAGCTCTCCTCCAAACTTGTGCACAAATTGGCCAACTGTAGTGCGCACAAGTGCTGCTTCTGCAGTTCTGAGAATGCTGGCCAGAATGAAGACCGACCTCCTGTATTTATACTAATTCGGGTAGATTGCCTGGGCTGACTTCTCATTCTGGGTACTAATTCTTTAGTATATATCATTTCCTTTAGCGGACTTCTTCTCTTGGAGGCTAATAACCTAATACAAGTCATTCTCTTGAGCCGACTTGTCTTCTAGGGTTATTAATCAATTAATTAGGGTTTCTTCTTGCTTCTCGGAATATCTTATTCTCGTCAGGTTTACACGTGGAGGTAAATACCTCCCGCAACTACCATAATATCAACACTCCCTCCTAGCTAGGGAGGTATTGAAGGTAATGGTCTCGAGCATAAACATACCATTCGCCTGGTAGCATCAACATAGTCGTATAGACTAACTCATGATTAGATCATGAGCACCATCATCACTATCAATGTCATCAATTGCATCATCTCTCGAAACCATACTCCATCTGAGTAATCAGACATGATGCTGGATAAGTCACTCACTCCATAGAGTGACACAAGAACCATTCTTCTAATCTGGACATATGTCCTAGAAGAATAAATGTCTTGGACCATTTTCCGTCTGGGAAATCTCTGTCCATTGATCATCTATCTAGTTGATAATCATTTCCAACACTACTGATAGTCTTCAAGGCAATCAAAACAATGTTATTCAATAGAACACAACTGTGTCTATCCATAGTAGTACACAAATACAATCCAGTTGTACACTACCACACCAAGTAGCACACAGATACTTGATCAGTGACGTATAGTCACAATCAGTGGAACACATCCACCACAGTAGCATACATCTACTGTCCAGAGACATACAGTCTCCATAACAATCATCTGATATCAACCTGCACAAAAAACATTGTTATGATATAAATTGAATCATCTGGGCCATTCGTTCACTCACATCTGTGAGATCTGGAAGAGCATCTGCCCTAAGAAAGTAAAACGTCAATGATGAGTTATCTGGACTATTCTTTTCAAGCAAGGAAGAATAACTGTCTCGATTTCTGAGCCTGGACCATTCACCTATCTGGGCCATTCCTCCAGCACTAAACAAAGTGCAACCTGGAGAGAATGAATCTGCCCTAGGGAATCCCTGTCCCTGATTGCTGAACCTGGACCGTTTGCCCATCTGGGCCATTCCTCTGGCACTAAACAAAGTGCAACCTGGAGAGAATGAATCTGCCCTAGGGAATGACTATCCAGACCATTTCCTAAGGAAATCATTGTCCTGCACCAACCTCCAAATCGGACCATTCTTCGAAACTACTCACAACTGTGAGCTTCGAAAGAATGACTGTCCGGTGAGACCTCCAAATCGGACCATTCTTCGAAACTACTCACAACTGTGAGCTTCGAAAGAATGACTATCCGGCGAGGCAGACCAGTCTTCTTGACCACTACTGAGAGTGACCGTCAAGAAGAGAGACTGTCCTAGACCATTACCTATGTTAACCACAAGGGGAATCGCTGTCTATGGTACATGAGTAATCCATCGAACCATTTTCATTACGAAAATGACCGTTTGATCTGGACCATTTTTTGAACTGGAAAATGCCTGTCCGTCAGAAATCTCTAACCACTTTTTGAACTGGAAAGAAACTGCTCATCCTAGACTATTTTTCGAACTGAAAAAAATGACTGTCCATAAATCAATAACACATCAATGCTCCCTCCCAACCTGGGAGTCATCTCTTCCTTTTTCAATAAGAAAGTCGTCTCCACGAGCTCCAACTTGAGTACACAAACTCTTTCATCTTGAACAAAGGCTTTACCAAAATGTCTACTTATCTGCTCATCTGTGGAGATATATATTGGAGAACCACTTCTCCTTTCTGGACTTCATCACGGAGAATGTAATGCTTGATCTCAATGTACTTCGGTCTTTCTGGAACATTGGTTTTCTGAAGGCTTCATATAGCTCTGATCATCATAGTTGAATTCAATTCTTTTGTTTCCTGCTAGCTCATAACATCGTGGCAAGGGTCAAACTTGGAACATATCCAAGTGGTACTTCTTCTGTCATCATGAGAGCTTTGTCATGGATTGGCAATCCATCATCCTTGAGTTCTGAGTAACCATTCTGATACAGTGTCTTTGTTATAGAAGGTTTTTCACCACGCTTTTGTTATGCATGGGAGGCTCCGCACGAAGTTGTTTGAATCCATACAAAAACCTTCATCCATCTGCATACAAGAGTCTCTTCTTGGTATACCTCAAAGCCTTGAGGTTGTTCTACATATGTTCTTTGTTCAATTATTCTGGAGAACAGTCTTTGCATTCATCTGATGTAAACTCCAAACCATGGATATTGCGGCCGACATAATGGCTCATGTAAAGGTATGTCTGGTTTACTAGAACAAACATTCATCATAGTCTTCTCCCTCCATCTGGGAGAACCTCCAGTTCTGGATCTTGCAATGCTTTCATTCATAAGTCTTCCATACACTGTTCTTCATCACAACTTTCAGTTCCTCTGCTTGATTGCTTTTAGTGAGTTCATATCAGGCTGGTAGTCTTGTGATTCTCGATACAATGACTGGTTGTTCTGTCTTTTCTTTCTCTTTTAGAATCTTCATGTTCTTCCTTATGTTTTCCATTAGCTCTTGGGTCCATGGAGCTTTTCTATAGATTCCATGTCCTGAAGATTCCGACTTCTTCCTTTCATCATAGAATCATGGATGTGGATGAACCAGGGATACTTTGAGGCTTCTTTTCGAAGAAGGCTTCTTCTAAAGTCAAACTGAACACGTACTGCTTTTCATGGCTGCTACCATGGATATATACTTCATCATCTTCAATAGATCATAGGATTAGCTCCCTCCTAATCCTTGCTTCATGTATGAATGCATGCTCTTCTTTGTTAGGGCATCGTACATCTTCTTAGATGAGTCAAGATGGGAGATGTAGGGTATCAAGTGGTCTTTTATAGAGTCCATTATGATACTCATGGCATTGATGTCATTGTCTTTGAACTTCTCCATAACTGCAACGTTTTGCAGTTCCTTCTCTTTTCCTTCTTCAAACTTTGGTACCACGATATTTCCTTTCACGATATCCAACACTTTATTCTTGGCAAGGATGAGGTCAATCCTTGTCTTCCACGCTCTGAAGTTAGAAGCCCCATCTAACTTGTTTTCTGACTTCATAGAGTAAGTCATGGTTGCCTTGACTTGGTCAACCCTAGATTCAACCAAAAACTCAACCTTGACATCTTAGCTTGTTGAGAGTACCAGGAGATGCGTGAGGCTGGGGCGCACTAGTCTATTAAAAAATTAGGTCAATCCCTTCACTTAAGGTGGCTCAACGAGAGGATTAAGGTTTCTGCAATTGCACCTGCTAGTAACCCTAGCGACAGTGCTTTGGTAACTGCTCTTGCTAGAAACCCTAGCGAAAGTTCTTCAACGAGCTTAGTATCCTTATGGCTATGCTCCCTTCCAGTGGTTAGATTGAATGAAGGAGGTGTGAGCCCATAACCTATTAGAATATAATGGATGTGCTTGTTTAACCATAGACAATATCACTATTGTCACCCAACCATAGGTCGTAGCCACCCCCGAGCACCTTAACCTTGACAAAGAATCATTTCGGAAGCAAACCCTAGGCTGGATAGCCAAACAAAGGTAGCACACCTTTCTCCAAGGATAACACACTAGACAAGAGTAACAAGAGCTGATCAGAGAGTCCAAACCATAACCAAGAGAGAGTCCAAGCCAAAACCGAAATCTGCTAGCTGTAGCAGTTGCAACGACAACTCTCTTCCAAACTTGCGCACAAACTGGCCAATTGCAGTGCGCACAATTGCTGCTTCTGTAGTTCTGAGAATGCTGGCCAGAATGAAGACTGGCCTCATGTATTTATACTAATTCTGGCAGACTGCCTGGGCCGACTTCTCATTCTGGGTAGTAATTCTTTAGTATATATCATTTCCTTTAGCCGACTTCTTCTCTTGGAGGCTAATAACCTAATACAAGTCATTCTCTTGAGCCGACTTGTCTTCTAGGGTTATTAATCAATTAATTAGGGTTTCTTCTTGCTTCCCGGAATATCTTATTCTTGTCAGGTTTACATGTGGAGTTAAATACCTCCCACAGCTACCATAATATCAACAGACGAGACCATGCCAAATAACAGAGACAATTCTAGTGATCATGGATACAACCAGTCAAGATCGACTGTAGCACAACTATGGTGATATATCTGAGTAGAGGAGGCTGTACTACATCCATAGGGCGTAGAGATTGAGTTACCGCTAGAGAATGAGGAAGAGAGAGCTACCTTCGATGTCAGAGGGAGCAGAGATAGAGGAGGAGTCACCTCCAACTCTAGAGGGAGTGTTGATGTTTGAGGAAACATCATGAGGCATTCTCCTTGGAGGGTCCTGTGTGGACTAGTAGGGCGGAATGTAGACTTCATCCTAACGTGCCTCAGATGGTGAGATGAAGGAACCAGGACATTGGTTTCACAAGGAAACCTCGATATATCTTGTGAGACATTGGTTCCATTCGGGAACCTTGATATGTCTTAAGACATTGATTTCATGAGGAAACCTCTATATGTCAAATATGGTCCAAGATGACATTACCTTTCAGAGGGAGACATTTGAGCCTATTGATCAAATTGGTCCTGTTGATCTTGTAGCTCCAGTTAATGTTCCTAGAGATATTGTAATAGGATGAAAGAGACCTGCATGGGCTCATCAAACTATGCATGAGGCAGAAGGACATGAACCTCCTCGTGGTACCTTCCAAGTGATCAAGAGACCTTAGAGATATTCGTGCTATGTCGCAACTATGAGCCACATCATTCATTTTGAGCCTTCTTGTTATGAGGAGGCAACTAGTCGTCTAGTATGGAGAGATGTCATGATGGAGGAGTATCATTCCATCATGAAGAATGATGTGTGGGATATTGTTCCGAGACTTGAGGGGAAGTCTGTAGTGACTTCCAAATGGATCTATAATATCAAACACATAGTTGACAGGAGCATCGAGAGGCACAAAATGAGATTTGTTGCTAGAGGATTCTCTGAGGTGGAGGGAATAGATTATGACGAGACATTTGATCATGTTGCTCAATACACTTCTATTCAGATAATTATTGCCCCTGCAACATCCATGGGTTGGAGAGTACATCAGATGGATGTGAAGACAACCTTTCTCAATGGAGAGATTGAGGAAGAAGTATACATCGAGCAACCAGATGGTTTCGTGATACATGAGAAGGAGTCTCATGTGTGCAGGTTGAAGAAGGCCCTGTATGGACTGAAGCAGGCACCTCGAGCTTGGTATGCGAGGATTGATGGAGACCTGATGAGTTTGGGCTAAAACAAACGTATTGTCGATCCTAGCCTGTACTACAAGACTGTTAATGCTGACTCCCTGATTTTGGTCCTCTACGTTGATGATTTATTCCTCACCTGTACAAAGAGCCTTATTGTTGAATGCAAGTATGCGTTGGCCTCTAAGTTTGAGATGAAGGACCTTGGTATGATGCACTACTTCTTGGGACTAGAGATGTTGCAGAGAACTGATGAGATCTTCCTGAGTCAGGGGAAGTACACAATTGAGATATTGAAGAAGTTTGGGATGCTGAATTGGAATCCCGTGGCTACACCAATGGTGACGAATATAAAGAAACTAAGTGTCTTCTTTCGAGTCTGACGAAATTGATCCGACTCTGTACAAACAGCTGATTGGATCATTGATGTATTTGGTTAACACCAGACCAGATATTTGTATGCAGTGAGTACTCTTAGCCAATTTATGAGTCAGTGGAGACAGACACACTTGATTGCTGCGAAGCATGTGTTGAGATACCTGCGAGGCACATTTGGACATGGTCTGAGATATACTTCCAGTATTGACATGAGATTGCAGGGATATACTGACTCTGATTGGGCAGGGAGTGCAATGGACTAGAAGAGCACCTCTGGGTGTTGCTTCACTTTGGGATCTGCCATGGCTTCTTGGTGTAGTAGGAAACAAACTTATGTGGCCTTGAGCATCACAGAAGCAAAGTACATTGCATTGAGTGTGGTAGTGTGCAAAGCAGTGTGGATTCCACTGTTATTCTGAGACATGGTGCAGAGGAAGGAAGTACTGGTGCAGTACCTTCTTACAGATGAGCAAGTTGATGTTCTTACCAAACCGGGTTGAAGTTCGAGTACTTTCGTGACAGACTTAGCGTGGCAAAGAATGCCTCCTTTGCTAAGAGGGAGTGTTGATGTTTGCAGCTTCCTGAAACATTCTCTAGATCGTACTCCTTTGTGATTGAGTTGAGTTGATCTACGAGGACACTTATTCGAGAAGGGATAAGTGGGTTTGGGCTTATCCGAGAAGGGATAAGTGTGTTGATCTGTGAGGAAACTTATCCGAGAAGGGATAAGTGGGTTTGGGCTTATTCGAGAAGGGAAAAGTGTCTTGATCTGTGAGGACACTTATCCAAGAAGGGATAGCCCAACGTCCCTTGTGCGAGCACATGAGGACACATCCCATGTAGAGAGCACATGAGGACATGTCAAGGGAGTTGACCTTGACGTCACACTATTGGGAGTTGACCCTAGTGTTTCTAGAGGGAGTAGGATCTAGAAGTCCACATGGGAGTGCCATGTGTGACAAACATTCTCCAGATCATACTCCTCTGTGAACTGAGTTGAGTTGATTTGTGAGGACACTTATTCGAGAAGGGATAAGTGGGACACTTATCCGAGAAGGGATAAGTGGGTTTGGGCTTATAGCCCAACATCCCTTGTGGAGAGCACATGAGGACATGTCAAAGGAGTTTACCTTGACGTCACACACTATGGAGAGTTGACCCTAGTGTTTCTAGAGGGAGTAGCCTCTAGAATTCCACATGGGAGTGCCATGTGTGACAGACCTTTTGCTATTACATTGGCTGTGTACCACTGGCGAAGACTGTGTGTCTCTGGACAATAATTGTGTACTACTACAGTGGTTGTGTACGCTACTATAGTGGTTGTGTACCACTGGCAGTGATTGTGTGTCACTAGACAATAGCTGTGTGCTACTAGCAATGGTTTTGTACCACTAGATAGTAGTTGTGTAGTACTGTGGAAATATACCTCCCTAGCTAAGAGGGAGTGTTGATGTTTTAGCATCGGGCGGACCTTCTCCTAGATTGGGCTGCAGACCAAGGGAGATAGGATACATTTATTATGAAGGTGCACTTGTGGTAAATGGGCCCAGGCGTAGTCCTTCCTTGATCACGACAAGGAATAATATGGACTCGAGGTGGTTGAAGTGCTTTCCATGTGTCAGTTAGCATGAGGCTGACATTCATTCATAGGTGTGTCCCTGTTGTGAAAGATCCTAGTGTGGTCTTTGTCCTAGTCATGGTGATTTGACAAGGAATGATAAAGACTCAAGATGCTATATGCTATTACATGCGAACCCAGAGTGAGCCTGATCTCAGAGAGAGTCAATTGGCTTAAAGGGAGAGCCGCAGAAGGAGTTTCTCCTCGGTTCAGGTGGGAGAGAGATGTCTCACAAGACTGACAGACAAGTGCCATGAGTCTAGGGTGAAGTTTGTATATTTTAGAGAGACAAGCTTGGCATGATGCATAATGTCTCCCTCGTTGAGAGGGAGTGTTGATGTTTGGACAACATCGTGAAAACATTCTCTTAGATTAATAATTAATAATATAATTATTGATTATTAAATACTATATATAATAAGTAAATGATAATAATAAATAGTTATTGATTATCCAAGGGATGCATCCTTTCATGGATGGTCACCATATGTTCTCTATATATGGAACACTTATCATTGTAATAATATATCGAACATATCTAATATGAAGAAAAACAACACTTTCAAGGTCTCTTGAAACCATCTCGGTTTCCTCTTTCTCGGAGTAACCAAAGGAGAAGTAATATCTCCGTGCCCAAGAGTCTCAACCTCAGATCTAATCCCAACACTCTGAGATCCTGATGTCTGTGCATCCTCTGCCTGAATACTTTGCAACTGTGATCCTGAAGCCGTACAAGGTGACCCTGTCACACCTGAAACTAGTGCACTCGACACTTGAGGCTGTGTCCCCTCTGATGCATCACTCTGAATTTGCGGGACCTCCTCAACTCTATCTCTCGACTCGAGAGACCTCTTGAAAGATCTACCCTCCTGAAATTTAACATCTCTGCTCACCACCACTATCTGCTGTGATGGAATGTAGATCCGGTAGGCCTTCGAGACCAGAGTCTCCAACTAAGATCCCTTGTTGCGCTATGGGATCTAGCTTTGTCCTCTTCTCTGAGGGAAATGAGAGTATGTCAAGCATCCAAAAATGCGAATATGCTCAATATCGGGCCTCCTACTAGTGAAGGCCTCCTCAAGAGTCTTCCTCCCAAAACTCCGTGTGTACTCCCGTTCTGCAAATAAACCGCAACTACACTAGCTTGAACCCATAAATATAAAGGCAGTGCCTAATCATGCAACATCGATCTCGCTGCACATGTAATGGCCTTGATCTTCCTCTCTGCAACCCCGTTTTGCCTTCTGATCCCTGCCTGGGTACAAAAGTCTACAAACTCTGTGGAGGCATGCTTGCCTCCATTGTCTGACCTTAAGACCTTGATCTTCTTTTCTCTTTGCTTCTCCACAAGAGCTTTGAACTCTTGGAACCTCGTGAATACCTGTTAGCACAAATTTCCACCCTCCAATTGAGCTGATATAACCTTTTATTACAATGATGAAAACTTGGCTAATTGAAGGAGTAAATCCCCAAATTGTCACGGGCTAGACCCCTTTCTGTTTGGGCTAGTGCTTGCTAGCCTCAGGGGGGAGTCCCTAGGCACATGAAGCGCCTTGTTGTTGTCTCTAAGTCTGATTTTTGCATGTAAAACCTACAAAACAACAAGCTGTTCGTCTTGGACAGTTTGTAAAAGTAGACCAAAACGATGAGGAAAAGTAATATTCTATGCTTGGAGGGAACCTGCAGGGTTAGCACAATGATAATAGACTGGAAAAAGAAGAGAAAACTGTTCAAAAGATCGAAATAATCACAATAAACAGTTCATAAAATGACAAATCAGATCACAATTTTACCACAATACCGCCAGGAAGAGAAGTTGGAAGACAAAACACACACTTCTTTATTGATCAAGCTTACAAGAGGGTTGATTGCGCCACACTTGGCAAGCTTACAACCGGTACAATGCTTCCTTTGTTCAGAGAAAAGCCACCAGACGAGAGAGAGAGAGAGAGAGAGAGAGAGAGAGAGAGAGAGAGAGAGAGAGACTATGCTGCTGCTGCAATGAACTTGCCAATAACCAATGAAAACCATCCAATATATAGGAGAGGAGTGTGAATAAAATAGGAGTTAATGCGCATGAGGGAATAAGTGTGAGTGAGAAATTTAGGAATTAATGCGCATGAGGGAATGGAAAGAGAGTTAATTCATGTGAAGAATAGGAGAGTTAACGCATGGGGGAATAACTTAGGAATTAAATGCAGGTTTAAATGCTAAATTTGGCCAAGTAATGAGTGAGAGTTTTAGCCAAGGGGAAATTCGTCCTATTTTTTAGGGATTTTCCTAAATTTTAGGAAATTTGCGTTTAAAAGCAATTTAAGAAGAATTTGAGGAAATTAATGCATGGAAAGTGAAGATATGTCGAGTGAGGAAACATTAGTGAGCAAATTAAGCCTTGATTGGAGAATTTCGTCTTATTTTTTAGGGATTCCCTATTTGTTAGGAAATTGCGGTTTAAACTCAACTGAAGATGAATTTTATGGAGTTGATGCATGGCAAGTGGAGAGGTGATTATACGGAGGAATATACGGCTAAATTTAGGCCCAGTTATGCGACTCCCTTATCTCAATTAGTTTATTTATTATATGCTCAAGTCTTGGGAAAATGTGTCCTATGCTAGGTGGATGCCACATCAGTCTGTAGATCTGCCACATGTCGACCTGTGAGGGTACCTGCTAAATATAGAACTTTCTAAAAATAGAATCCAACTCGTAAATTTTAGGAAATTATCCACATCATCCAAGAAGACTAGGAGAACACCGCTACATGTCACTATCTAAAAATAGACACTGCTAAAAATAGAAAGTTGTTCGACTGCCTTTGACTTTATACTCATTGAACTTGTTTTTCCGTAAGGGATCTGAATCTGCAATCAGAATTGACAGGTCCGTTTTTGACCTCTTGTTGGGCTCTAAGTTTACTCTTTCAAATCCCTTTCAAATCTGCTTTAAGCCTTGGCCCAAGAAATCTGCTTTCAAACTGATGGTTATATGTTGTTGCAAGTGTTTTAGTCACTGGATGTTAGCACATGCAAACCTTAAAACATATAACACTCCTCTAGGATCTTTACAAGCTTCTATTGCTGATTTAAACACTAAGCATACATGGTAAATGAACACAATTATTTTTGGTCAACATGACCTTGGATAAAATCCCCCCGGGGAAAACCATTTTGGAATATAAGTCTATATATGTGATGTAATAAATGTGAGATACAACAAGTACATGAAACAAATGAACCTGATACAAAGACAACCCCTCTCAAGCTGCTATACAAGTCCAAGAAGGTGAATGCGCCCAAGCATGGTGTGCCCTTCTCATTTGTTGCTCAATCCCACTCTAGCCTTGCGCCCTTGCTGCTCAATGTCTTGTAGAAGAAACCCTTGCACACAAATCTGCCCTTGTGTGCTACCTCTCCAACAAGACACTCCAATCAGCAATCTGACAATTAGAAGACCTCCCTGCTAGGTGTGCGCCCTCCTCCAAGCAAGCATGAACACCACAAATAAATGAAAGCCAAAGCCTCTTAGAGCCCTCCATGGAAGGAGGCGCCCTTGTTGCCCTCTTCCTTTGCTTCCATTCCCATCTCCATTGCTCTCCTCTTCCTCTCCAAGTGAACAAAAGATAGAATGAGCCTCCTTTTTCCCTATGCACCCCTCTTAAGGAATCATAAGGAAACCTAAAATATCAATGGCTAGGATCACTCCAAGCCATATCTAATCCATGGTTGAGATCTCTCAAAAAGAATCTCAACTCAAAACCCACTTTGGGTTAAGTTTCCATAGTTCACTTGATGTCCCTCAATTTACCCACAAAGTGAATTAATACTCACTTTTCACTCAAGTGACAAATTTCACCCTTTTGACTTAGGAAAATGTCAAAGTGAAATTACACATAAAGTATAAGGCATAATGGGTAAAAACTTTCTCTCTTGTGGTTATAGACCCACAACCACAAGGGGACCACTTCCCTTGGTACACCAGAACTCAACACTCCCCCCCTTACTGAGTAAAGTGTTTTTCACCAAGCCCATCTTGTCTGAGAAGTAGACATGCTTGCCCCTTGGTAAGGCCTTGGTGAGAATATCTGCCACTTGCTGATCAGTTAGAATATACTGGAGCTTCACTGCCCCACGTTGAACCCAATCTCTGATGAAGTGGTATCTAATCTTAATATGCTTCGACCTGTCATGAAACACTGGATTCTTAGAGAGTTTGATACAACTCTGATTATCACAGTGAATGACTGTCAGAGACAACTCCTGACCAAATAAACCAACCAACAACTTACGAAGTCAAATGGCCTCGCAACTGGCCTGACTAGCTGCCATATACTCTGCCTCGGCCGAACTCAAAGAAACTGACTTTTGCTTCTGGCTAAACTAGGAAACAACTCCTGATCCCAAGCCAAAGCAACACCTTGAGGTGCTCTTCCTGTCAGTAGCACATCCTGCCCAATCTGAGTCTGTGTAGCCAACCAAACTGACTCCATCCTCTTTGACGTAGTCCAAACCAAAATCCACTGAACCTGCTATGTACCTCAAAATGTATTTTGCCCCAATCCAGTGAACACTCCTAGGATCCACCATAAACTGGCTGAGAGTGTTCACGACAAAACAAATATATGGTCTTGTGTTGACCAGATACATCAAAGAACCTATCAGCTGCTAGTATCTCGTAGCACCCACCAACTGGGAATCTGAAGTGCTAAGCTTCTTCCAGTTGGTGACCATAGGTGTAGACATGGGTCCACAGTCCTCCATCTGAAACCTACACAAGATGTCTGCAACATACTTCCCTTGCCCCAGAAAGATATGACCCTCCTCCTACCAAACCTCCATTCCCAAGAAATAGTGCATCAAACCTATGTCTATCATCTCAAACTCCGATGCAAGTCCTAGCTTGCAATCAACTATGAGAAGCTCCACTCCTGTGATGAACAAATCATCAACATACAGTATGAGAATGAGTGTATGCTCACCTCGAATGCTGTAGTAGAGGTTAGGATTTGCCTCACTCTTCTCAAACCCCATCTGAAGCAAATAAGCGTCAATACGTGAATACCAAGCTCTTGGAGCTTGCTTCAGACCATACAGTGCCTTTCTCAGAAGGCACACATGAGAATCTCTTTCCATCACCTCAAACCCCTGTGGCTGCTCAAAGTACACCGCCTCCTCAATAAAGCCATTGAGAAATGTGGTCTTTACATCCATCTGATGTATCCTCCAACCCATCTCTTCCGCTATGGAAATAATGTTTTGAATGGACGTGTATCTCGCAATTGGTGCGAATGTCTCATCATAGTCAACTCCCTCTACCTGAGAGAATCCTTGCGCCACAAATCGGGCCTTGTGTTTCTCTATGCTGCCATTTGCAGCATACTTGGTTTTGTACAACCATCTGGAAGTCACCACTGACTTCCCCACCAGCCTTGGCACCACTTCCTATACATCATTGCGCATAATGGAGTCATACTCCTCCAACATGGCATCTCGCCAAACCTGCTGGTCAACTGCCTACGCAAATGTCTCGAGCTCTGTATCTATGATGCTTGTCACCATCAGCAAGTAGGACCCAAGCCTATCTGGTGCTCTGCTCTCTCTGAACAACCCCTTGGGCTCTCCAGTGTTCTCCTTGGCTTCCTTCAGGGTCTCCTGAAACCATCTCGGTTTCCTTTTCCCCGAAGTAACCAAAGGAGAAGAAAGATCTTCGTGCTCACGAGTCTCTGTCTCAAATCTCATGCCAACACTCTGAGATCCTGAAGCCTCTGCACCCTCTTCTTGAACCCTCTGCAATTGTGAACCTGAAGCTATGCAAGGTGACCCTGTCACCCCTGAAACTGGTGTACTCGACACCCGAGGCTGTGCTCCCTCTACAACATCAATCTGTATCTCCGGAACCTCCTCAATATCGTCTCTCGACTCGAGAGACCTTTTGAAAGCTCTACCCTCAAATCTAACATCTCTGCCCACCACCACTCTCCGCTGTGATGGATTGTAGATCCCGGTAGGCCTTCGAGACCTCTAAGTAACCAACTAGAATCCCCTGCTGGGTTGTGGGGTCTAGCTTTGTCCTCTTCTCTGAGGGGACATGAGAGTATGTCAAGCATCCAAAAATCCTGATATGCTCAACATCGAGCCTCCTACCAGTGAAGCCCTCCTCAAGAGTCTTCCTTCCCAAAATTCTGTGGGGACTCTTGTCTGCAGATAAACTGTAGCAACACTGGCTTCAGCCCATAAGTATAAAGGCAAAGTCTGATCATGCAACATAGATCTCAGTGCACCTGTAATAGCCCTATTCTTCCTCTTGACAACCCTGTTCTGCTGGGGGTTGTAAGGTACAATCATCTGTCTTCTGATCTCTGCCTGGGAACAAAAGTCTACAAACTCTGTGGAGGCATACTCACCTCCATTGTCTGGACTCTGACCGCAAGACCTTGATGTTCTTTCCTGTCTGGTTCTCCACAAGAGTTTTGAACTCTTGGAACCTCTTGAAGACCTCACTCTTGGCCTTCAGGAAATAGATCCAGGTCTTCCTGGAGTGGTCATTTATGTATGTGAGATATTACTCACAACCACTCAAGGATGCCCGTGACATGGTCCCACACACATCTGTGTGTACTGTTGCCGCCTTATACACACCTGGGAGACATGGAAGAAATCTTCAATCCACTCGGTGTGTCCTTGGGGGCAAGTGAGAGTTAAGGTGCTGTCACCTAATCCTCAACTCCTCTGTCTAGGTCAACTCTTAGCGAAGCCAAGGGGGGTAGTCCCTAATAAAATAATCTAAGGCTTAAACTGAAATCTAAGCAACTAGTATTTTAGGAGTTTATTGCTTTAACCTATATATATATATATATATATATATAAAACAAATCTATTCTAAAGCATACATAGATCAATTAATCACCACACGATACATACAGATACTTGCATAAAATGATACTTGAGATAATATTAGATGCAAGTAAATTAAAAGTTGCTTCAAAGTAAATGACTGAAAGTAAAGTGCTTGAAGCATATGGCTCTGTAAATGTAGAATTGAGACCAGTGCCTTAAAAGTATCGTGGGCAATGTAGATTGCATATTTTATTAGATTTATTGATGATAGGTTAATGAGATAAATTTTGTTGCAAGAAAAGTAAAGTATTTAACTAAACTAGATTTGGCCTCTCGAGAGGTTATCCCTTTAGCTCAAAGATTTGCTGAGAAACCCAATGATTCCACCGACAACCCACTAGAGCCGTCGGATGTCAAACACTGAGGGGAACAAGCCCGAGGTATTCAGTGAAATTTCGCACACTCCCCCTAGGCGGTTCTTAAAGCCAAGCAATAAGTCTCTTTTGAGATTTCCCTATTAATCTATCACCACTGACCAACCCAGCGTGTATGAAACTTACTCCCAGAAGATCGAGACAAGCTCACAACTAGAAGGGTTAGGAACCACACTGGGAGTTGAGGGGAGTTGTTTATTTTAAACAAGAAAAGAAATTGCTGAAAGGAAATCTAAACTAGCAATTAGTGTTCTACTTTGCGAAAGGGGAAAACTAATCTAGTAATTAAAGTATTACTTTCCAACTTGAAATCTAATCTATGTGATTTATTTTAACCTTATTGTTTATGTGAGATTGTAGTGCTTTGTGATGAATTAAAGACTAAATTTAGCTTATCCTTTGTGAAAATTGAATCTAAGCTAAAATTGCAAAATTGAAACAATCGCCGAAAACATAGTTCCCCCTAGGGGCGATGAAGAGTGGGAGCTTGTAGCCCCACTGATTTTATTAATGCAAATTAGACAACTCTTTATTGGAGTGACTTGTGACCATTCATTAGGGGGGTCACAAGTCTTTACAATGTTTTACAAGTGTTTATTGAAGAAAGGGGTGCTCTCGGGGGTCCCGGATGCTCCAAATCCGCCGAAAAATGGACAAAGCTTCCTCTTATCTGTTCGCCGACCTGCATAAAACAACAAACAAACAATGACAAAGGATGGCCAAAAACACTTTGGAAGTGTCTTTGGTTATTAGTATGAAAGCCCAAAATTTACTAAGTAAAACGAGTGTAAATTGAGCAAAATGAACTAAGAAGAGCAAGCTAAAGAGCTTGTCTCCTTAGGGTCTTTGTTTGCTGTTTTAAAACAACAATATAAATGCACTTAATTTGCCAAATAAGAAAGTGAAATCCTTTAAAAAAGAACTACCTTTTAACCTCTAAATTTTTTGAAAGGAAAGCATGCTAAAATGAGATTTTTCCTATGCTAGATTTAAGCATTAGATGAAACTTGAAAGTACAAACTTAGATCTAGTTTATCTTATGCATGCAAACTTACATATTTAAAATTTAAAATGAAAGATAGATCTAAGCACTTGCATGCAACTGAGTGACCAAAAAAAGTTGAGAAAGAGAGATGGAAGAAACTTTAGCATTGGAACCCTTGGACAATGGAGTGTTTAAATGAGTTAAGGAGGGACTAAATCTTTAGATCCTTGAAGTTGTGAAGAAACAACCGAGTTCAATCACCACTCCAAGCTATGAGAACCTGTAAGCTTTAAGATCTTGCAAATAAATTTGTTAACAAAAATGGTGTCACCTACAAAAGAAACTTGAGGAGTATGTTAGTTAACTGAAACATGCATACACATCAAAGCCTCTAAACATAAATGAACAATAGGATTAACAACAAGCCAAATAAATCCTATCACTATGGAGTGATAACTCCCTAAAAAGGCCAAAATAACAAATTCAAAGAAGAAATTAGCCAAGTATTACCTCATAGATTAAGCACAAATGACATCAAGCATCCACACACATGTATAACACACCTTCTTGACCTCCAAAGTCTCTTTATTCCAAATGAAAAGTATTACAATAGTATACAACCACAAGTAAGACTCCCTAACTCCAACTAGCTTGCAAATGGGAGAGAGATTGGTTTTATAGCAAGAGGGGAAGATACCAAGAGGAGGAGGGTGCGCCAAGTGGAGGAGAGGGGCGCACCACTTTTGTGAGAGAGAGATGGCCAAGTGTGAGGGAGATGGCTGCCACCTCTCCCCACACTCTTAGAACTCGCCACATGTGAGAGAAGTGAGGTAAGGAGGGGCACCACCTCTCAAGAGGTGGCTGCACCTCCCCTTTGAGCACATGCATGAAATCAAATGGGCTGCCACTTAACTCAATCTTCCAACCAATCAATTCACCCTTTGAGTGCCATTCTTGGGGTTTATTTGACCTCAAACATATAAAAACATGTTTCCCAGGAAATAACATTTGCTGATTTTTCTTGATTTTTTATATCTTTTTTGGGTTGTGTGAGGAAAATTAACTTTTTAGTGATTAAAATCACCAAAGTGGGTAAGTAGGTAATGTGGGTGCTCTAGGTCCAAAAATGAGCACCCTCAAGACATAGGAAGACTCCTAGTACTACTTTTTTAATACACCTTTATTTTTTAATTAAAAATTCCTGTTTTACGAATTTTTTTTAATTAACTGAAAAAATTAAAAAATCCTAAGGGGGACTTATCACATTTCCATAAAACTTTAGGAGGATGTTTAGCATGGTAATATACATTAGACACTAGGATTAGATCCATGCTAAGGCCTAACCATGAATATATACTCCAGCTTTGGAGAAATTGAGTGAAAAAACTCGGAAATTATAAATTGCCTTTAGACAACAAAATATAATTAACAAGTAAAAAAACACTCCAGAGTAACAACTCACGCTTAAGTCTAAGGTGGCTAAGACCTTTTACAAAGTTCGTCATGAAACATTTCTTATTACAATTCCCTGGAGGGTATGGGAAATGTGAAAAAGGTTGGTCTTATTGATTGGCTAAACTTCTGAACTCTGAATTTTGAACAAGGAAATGTTCAATCTTTGGCGGCTTGTTGGAAGTCCATCCTAGTGCAACTTGGTGGATAACATGTACTAAATCCAATACCCCAGCTGGCCTGCTGTCATTGTTGGGAAAAGAAGCCTTGGTAAACTTACCAAGCACACACCCTCTGCACACATCCTGATGCTCTAAGCTGAACTGTGGAACTCCTGTCACAACCTCTCTTAGCCCTCCAAGAGCCCCACGATGAAGGTGAGCCATCTTCCGATGCCATAACTCACATAATTGACTGCTGTTGCTACTCGCTGCCAAAGCATGCAGGGGCTGAAAAAACAATCTGTATAATTTACCATCCCTCACTCCAATCACATGCCCTGAGGTGAGACGAGACCCATTTCGTTCAGGGATGTATTGTATGTCCCTGGGTTGAAGAAGAATCTGATATCAGTTTCCACCCCCAGGACAGGGGCCTTGAGGTGTCGTTCAGACGGGACTATGGTAAAGCTTGCACAAGGATGTCCACATCTCAAGTGCATAGTCTTTACCAGTCAAGTGGGGTATGACGTGGTCTCTCACTGCATCACAGATAGTCGTCTTTGCCTTGTTGTTCCCTTTCTTGAACTCGGCCACCAACACGGGAGCAATGACAGGAGGAACAACAACGAGAGCTTGAACTATATCCCATAGTTCAAGATCTTCCAAGACAAAGATAAGCCTGGTCTTCCAAGGGGATCAGTTGCTATCTCCATCTAGCCTATCCTCTACCCTCATCTGAGACACCAACATGTCTGTCCACTGAAACTCAAACTGATGCTAAACTGCAAAAGAAATCAGCCTCAACACTTGACACACAAGCGTGAAATAAGGCTGTCCTTAACTATCCAAAAAATCTCCCAACTATATGCTAGAAAATAAGCCAACTCTTAGCCACTCAGTCTTTGATACCAAGTAGAAATTTGAGGAACTAGAAGGCTGCCCAACAGGTCTATTCTTGACCTTCTGTTGGGCTCTAAGATTACTCAATCAAATCTGTCCTTTCTGTTGTTTTAGGACAGCAAATAGGTCTGAAATTTTCTGCCAAGAAATCTGCCTTCAAACTGATGGTTATATGCTCTTTTAAGGTGCCCTTGCAAGTGTTTTAGTCACTGGATGTTAGCACATGCAAACCTTAAAACATATAGCACTCCTCTAGGATCTTTACAAGCTCCTATTGCTGATTTAAACACTAAGCATACATGATAAATGAACTCAAGTATTTTTGGTCAACATGACCCTGGATAAAACCCCCCTGGGGAAAACCAGTTTGGAATATAAGTCTATATATGTGATGTAATAAATGTGAATACAACAAGTACATGAAACAAATGAACCTGATACAAAGACAACCCCTCTCAAGCTGCTATACAAGTCCAAAGCATGGTGCACCCTTCTCATTTATTGCTCAATCCCACTCTAGCCTTGCGCCCTTGCTGCTCAATGCCTTGTAGAAGAAACCCTTGCACGTAAATATGCCCTTGTGTGCTACCTCTCCAACAAGACACTCCAATCAACAATCTAACAAGTAGAAGACCTCCCTGCTAGGTGTACGCCCTCCTCCAAGCAAGCATGAACACCACAAATAGATGGAATTCGAAGCCTCTTAGAGCCCTCCATGGAAGGAGGCGCCCTTGTTGCCCTCTTCCTTTGCTTCCATTCCCATCTCCATTGCTCTCCTCTTCCTCTCCAAGTGAACAAAAGATAGAATGAGCCTCCTTTTGCCCTATGCACCCCTCTTAAGGAATCATAAGGAAACCTAAAATATCAATGGCTAGGATCACTCCAAGCCATATCTAATCCATGGTTGAGATCTCTCAAAAAGAATCTCAACTCAAAACCCACTTTGGGTTAAGTTTCCATAGTTCACTTGATGCCCCTCAATTCACCCACAAAGTGAATTAATAGTCACTTTTCACTCTAGTGACAAATTTCACCCTTTTGACTTAGCAAAATGTCAAAGTGAAATTAGACAAAGTATACGACACAATGGGTAAAAATTCCCCTCTTGTGGTTAGAGACCCACAACCACAAGGGGACCACTTCCCTTGGTACACCAGAACTCAACAAGCCATGGTGCTCAACCTGCGAAAAATAGTAAATTGTGCCAAATCATCCCAGAAAAGTTCCAAAAGACTTAGAATGTTGCAAGGATCCACAATATGTGCTCAGAATCAGAATCTGGGGCATGGAGCCGAAACTGCTAAAAATAGAAAGTTCTTGCATGTCACTCGAAAAAGTGCTATCGGGCCTAGAATCATGCAAGGACTCTCCCTGTATGCTTAGAATTGCTCCAAACTGTCAAGAGACCCACTCAAACCGTGTCTCCTAAAAAGTAGCAATGCCTACTGTATGTAGACATCTTTCTCAAAATGTATGGGAAACCAAGCCAACTCTAACTCTGAACCAAACGACCATGTATCGATCATATACCTGCCTCTGATGGGAACCGACCTCTGCTAACCACAAGCGCTAAAATCTGGGAGAATCTCAGAATGCCAACCAAAATAGTGCATGCTGACTCTTAACCCTCAAGATTTTCAAGGGTGAAAATCTATGGGTTAACGAGACCTCACTCTTGGCCTTCAGGAAATAGATCCAGGTCTTCATGGAGTGGTCATCTATGAAAGTGAGATAATACTCACAACCACTCAAGGACACTCGAGACATAGGCCCACACACATCTAGGTGTATCAAATCCAGTATCCTAGCTGACCTGCTGTCACTTCTGGGAAAAACAACCTTGGTAAACTTACCAAGAGCACACGCTCTACACTCATCCTAATGCTTTGTGCTGAACTGTGACACTCTTGTCACAACCTCTCTCATCCCTCCAAGAGCCCCATGATGTAGGTGAGCCATCCTCCGATGCCATAACTCACATAACTGACTGCTGCTGTCACTACTTCCTGCCAAGGCATGCTGTGGTTGAAAAAACAATCTATATAGTTTTCCATCCCTCACTCCAATCACCTTCCTAGAGGTGAGTCTGGACCCCTTAGAGTGTAAGAGGACCTCTGTCCCTCTGAAGGACACCTCAAGACCCCTGTCCTGGAGGGTGGAAATTGAGATGAGATTCTTCTTCAACCCAGGGACAAACAACACATCTCTGAACGATATGGGTGGCACAGTATCCCTCTGAAATGTCATTGTACCACGCCCAACAACCCTGATAATGGTGTCATCTCCAAGTGCAATCTTCATCTTGACCTCAGGATCTTTGAGATCAATGAAGTGCTCTCTCACACCCGTCATATGGCTCAAAGCTCCATTGTCTATATACAAGATGCTGGGTGTCGTCTCAACTGTTGTACAACAAATAAGGAAGGCACACTCCCTCTCAAACTGTGCCGTAAACTCCTCCTCATCTGCTGTAGCTGCTGTACCACCCGACCTCTTCTTCTGTCTGTTGGGACACTGTCCAACATAGTGTCCCATCTTCTTACAAGCAAACTACTTCACTTTGCTCATATCTCTCTTCTTCCCACTACCACTCTCCTGTGGCTTGGCCCCTCTCTTGGGACCTTGTCTAGCACCTGCACTAGTCTTCTTCCTTCCCTTTGTCCAAAGAGCAAGATCCTCCTTAGCCTCTGCAATATGCTGTTGGCCTGAAGATCCAGAGCTTTATCTCAACTCCTTTTGTATGAAGTTATCCTAGAGTCTCTCCCAACTGGGCATAGCCTCCCTGGTCACAATGCCTCGCACAAAAGACCCCCAAGGTTTGGAGAAACCGTTTAAGGTTGTCCTCACCAAAACCATGGGATCCACAATCTCACCAACTGTCGCCAACTCATCTAGAGTCTGAGTAAATCTCTCGAGGTATGAGGTCACTGACTCTGACTTGAGCATCTAAATGCTCCCGAGCTTCTCTTGCAGAACCATCTTCCGGTTCTAATTAGGACTCTGGTAGAGTTTGCACAATGAGTCTCACATCTCAAAGGCAAATTCTTTCCCAGTCAAATGAGGTATGACATGGTCTCTCACCGCATCACAGATAATCCTCTTTGCCTTGGTGTTCTTTTTGAAAACTCTGCTACCACCAAGGGAGCAATGACAGGTGGAAGAACCACTAGAGCATGAACTATATTCCATAGTTCAAGATCCTCCAAGACAAATACAATCCTGGTCTTCCAAGGGGACTAATTGCTAGCTCCTGCTAGCCTATCCTCTGCCCTTATCTGTGTCACCGACATGATTGCCCATTGAAAAACCCAAACTGATGCTAAACACTGTAAAAGAGAACAACCTCACTCCTTTACACACAGGTGTGAAAAGAGGTGAAAAGAGGCTGTCCAAAACTGTCCAAAACTGTCCAAAAACTCTACTCATTGTATGCTTCACAAATCAGCCAACACTTAGCCACCTAGGCTCTGATACCATGTAGAATTCTGAGGAACTAGAAGGGTGCCTAACAGGTCCGTCTTTGAGCTCTTGTTGGGCTCTAAGTTTGAGTAATCAAATCTGTCCTTGCTGCTGTTTTAGGACAGCAAACAGGTCTGAAATTTCTGCCCAAAATTCTTCCCTCTAACTGATGATTAGATGCTCTTTTAAGGTGCCCTTGCAAGTGTTTTCGTAACCGATGTTAGCACATGCAAATACTTTAGAACAAATAACACTCCTCTAGGATCTTTACAAGCTCCTAATGCTGATATAAAACTAAGCATACATGAAATTTGAACACATGTAATTTTTGGTTAACATGACCCTAGACAAATCCCCC
Organism: Picea engelmannii; assembly: GCA_009831015.1. Classification (NCBI taxonomy): domain Eukaryota; kingdom Viridiplantae; phylum Streptophyta; class Pinopsida; order Pinales; family Pinaceae; genus Picea; species Picea engelmannii. The sequence goes on along the minus strand of ML777064.1, from coordinate 681,220 downwards.
CAGGGAAAGCCAGTTTAGGATAGATGTATATATATATAGAGTGTCTCGAGAAAAGAATACAACAAAGAAGTAAATACAAAGGAACCTGTACACATAGCAAGCTCCTCTCAAGCTGTGCTAGCAAGTTCCTTGAGAAATGCGCCCTTCCTCTTTGTTGTCCAAGCTAGATAACTAGTGCGCCCTTGATCTTTTCTTTGGATGATTGAAAAACCCTTACACACAATCTGCCTCTTGTATGCTGCCTCAACTGTGCACCAATAAGATCTGCAATAGCTCCACTCATCCTAGTGCCTACAAGCTTGCGCCCTCTCTCAACAAGTGCGCCCTCCACCAAGCATAAACACTAACACACAAACAATGAAGCCTCAAGCCTCCTTGCGCCCTCCATGAAAGAATGTGCCCAAGCTAGCTACATCAATCCCTCCATTCTCCACTTCTTCCTCACCAAACTCTCCAAGTGAGCAAGTGAACAATTGAACCTCCATTTGGCCCTATGCGCCCTCATATGCCATCCTTAGCCAAACCTAGATATCAATGGCTAGGATCAACTCTAGCCATCTCTAATCCATGGGTGAGATCTCATCTCAAGTATCTCACTTAGAAACCCACTTTTGGTTAAGTTTCCCAAGTTTGTTTTATGTCCCCTAATTCACCCACAAAGTGAATTAATAGTCCTTTTTGCCTTAAGTGACAAATTTCACCTTTTTGACTTAGGATAAAGTCAGTTTGAAATTAGACATAAAGTGCAAGGTACAAAGGGTCAAACATTTCCCTCTTGTGGTTAGAGACCCACAACCACAAGGGGATCACTTCCCAAGGTACACCAAAACTCAACAAAACCCTAGCTAGGGAAAACCAAGAAAACCCTAACACAACCAAGGAGATCCAACAAGCATAAATCACTCAAGCATATCCTCTAAGACAAGACATCTCTTTTTTTTCTTCACTTCAACCAGTACAATCTAGGGTTTCGTCTCAAAACCCTACTCTCCATTTCTCCAGGGGATGAAACCCTAACACTAGACTTCAAGATGCTCCTAGAAGATTTAGAAATCTTAGCGACTCCAAGAGAAAGAGATAAAGTACATAAGATCCAAGAGAGAGAGGAAGACAAGTGTTCTCCTCTAGGTCACATCTCTTCATAAGAATGAATAATGTATGATCATGTTCAATGTCTAGCTCACAAGAACAAACCCAAGCATCTCATAAGAGCAAGCTCCAACAAAGACGTCCTCCTTCCCTTGTATAACTTCTTCTAGGGTTTCCTCATGAACCCTAACGAATCACTCCAAGAAGACAAGTAAAAAGAGAAGAGCATGATGATGGTGTTAATTGAAAGGACTTTCTCCTTCCTTTATATATATGAGATGCAAGGGAGGAAAACAATACATATGTGGGCCAATTCCCTTACAAGCAACTTGTAATAACACGTGTAGGCGCACATATATGGAGTGCTACACTCCAGGGGTACGCATGTCAAGCTCCAAAGTGCTTTCATCCATAAGCAAGGCAAAACATTCAAGGGGGTGCTCAACGAGGTGTGTCCAACTCTCCTACAAGCCTTTAAAGACTCCAATTGCAACAATCCTCCTTAGCCATGTACTCCACTGGGTCCACTACCCCTACATGAACACTGTCGCAACCCAAGCATCCTTGAGCCAAATCCAAGACTCCATACAGGAATCCAAGCTACCTCATGTTGTCCAAGGCCTTATGCCCTCCTCCAAGATGCAAAACACTCCTTTTAATTGTGTTGAAATATTGTAGCTGCAAAGAGTATTCTATTTATTATTGAGTCATTATTCATTATATCAATCCCCTTTTGTGGATTGATCATGTCGGGCATTGTAATTGACCAAATCCCCTTTTGCGGATTGGTCAAACTCTAATTGTATTATGCAAATTAAGAAGTCAGCCCCCAAGCCTAATTAAAGTGGTTTTAACTACTAAGAAGACAAGTCGGCCCTGCCCAATGAAGAGACACCTTTCCAGCGCCTGCCAGCTAGTATACATAAAGGAGGCTAGCGCCTCATTATCTCACTCACTCATTCACTCATCAAGTGCACAAGTTTGGAGAACTGTAGTTGGGAGAAGAAGGAAGAGAGAGGCACATTGCTCAGTGTTGGATATTATCCAGTGTTTTGGTTTATTGTCTTGGCATTGTATTGGCTATCTATATTAAGGAAGTTTTGTTGGGTTTTCTCCCCCATGAGGGTTTCCCAGGATAAATGCTATGTATTTTGTGATTGTGTTTCTCTCAGTGATCCTAACTATGCTATTGTTATCTAGTAAATTGAAAAGAAACCTAATAATAGCTCAAAACTTAAAATGGTATCAGAGCTAAGCTGAAGAGAGCACCTTTCACTGAATAAGCAAAAACGTCATTGTTGTCGTACAAGAAAATTAGGGCTTTTTGTTGGAGAGGAATTTTTGCCTAAAAACCATCTAGAAAAGTGCCCCCTACCCTACTGAATCTTTTGGCAGCTTGAGCACACCTTTCCCACGGACAAGGCCTCCGGAAAGTCAAATCCTAGTTTTTGACTGGTACCAGAAAACCAGAAAACTAGAAGTACCAGAAAACCAGAAGTACCAGAAAACCAGAAGTACGAGAATACTAGGAAACCAAAAAAACCAGGAAACCAAAACTAGTGCCAAAAGTACCAGTCCAGATTTCCGCAAGCTCAGTTTCAAGGGGTAAAATTTGGATTTTCAGAAATTTGACTGCACCAGCTTACTCGCCTCAGCTCAATGCATCTAGCCCCGAGATCAGAATTTCAAAATTTGAAGTTTGAAAAATTAGGGTTTTCACATAAAACCCTAAGTTATAGTTAAAGTACCGTTGCAATATAAGTTGCAGTTACAACTTCTGTTCCAGTTGCAGTGAAATATTTTGTGAAGTGTTGGCCAACCTTATAGTTGAAACACCTCTGAAGTTTTGAAGGTTTTTTACCTATCACCGCTGCTACTGGATGATACCACCACCCGTTGATACTATCAAAGGTATGTACTTACATATGTTTCGACTATATTATTCTAAGGGGTACTTGCAGGAGAAAGGATCTCCTATCATAGATCCAGAAGGATCTCAGATCCAACATACTCAGAAGACTAATGCACTCCAGGTTTGATTATCTTGATATGCATCTATTTGTTATGACATTATTTTGACCTTATGAACATCTAGGTGGTATGTTGAAATCATACTAACCATTGGTCAAAATTATCAAGGCTGATTAAAGTTGAGTTTATAGAGCTTATTCTCTAACTTAGATTTCTGTCAAGATAACATATTGTCTCAGTACAAAAGACAGGTTGAAGAAAGCAATTGTCATCTTGAGTGAAGGAGACTTAAAAGAAAAACAACACACTCATTCTCGAGGACAAAAATCCAGGTTCCAGGTTTGATTGATTAAATTGATAAGATTCAAAGTTGCACATAAAAAGGTGATAACTACCCCTTTACAAATAAACACTATAGTTGAGGTAGCAGTCTTTGAAAAGTATTATACTTGGTAGCATGTGAGCATCTTGAGATAAATTCTTAATGTAATCATTTACTAGATACAACTAACATCTCTTGACGAGCTTAATGTAATCACAGACAGTTTCTTGACGAGCTTGGGCTTTACCAAGAGTAAAGCTGATTCTAACCTTTACTTCAAGGTTATGAGCCAGTTATATTATTGTTGTATGTGGATGACTTATTCTTAAACGAGAGAAGTAAAGCTCATCACAAAATTGTAAGAAGCTCACTACAGAATTTGAGATGAAAGACCTAGGCCTGATGCATTATTACTTAGGTCTTGAAGTTTGGCAGAGCCCAAAGAGATCTTCCTTAACCAAGGGAAGTATGCAGTTGAAATACCGAAGAGGTTTGATATGTTGGAATATAAATCCATGAACACACCCATGGAAACGAAGTTGAAGCTCCTGGTTGATACTTTGTTAGAATTGGTTGATGCTATGTTGTATAGTCAGATTATTGGTTCGGCGATGTATCTGACAAATACCAGGCCAGATATATTTTTTTCCTTGTGTTAGTATTTGGTATAACCCAGACATGTTCACCTTGATGATGCAAAACATGTGATGAGATACCTTAAGGGTACGTTGGGTTTTGTTCTTTGTTATACTAGAGATCATGACTTCAGACTGAGTGGTTATACCGATTTAGATTAGGTTGGAAGTGTCTTTGAGAGAAAGAGCACTTCAGGATGTTGGTTCGGTCTGGGGTCAGCCATGATCTCATGGCAAAGTAGGAAGGAATCAAGTATTGCTCTCAACATGGCAAAAGCGGAATATATTGCAGCATGTTCCGCTAGTGGTGAAGCCATATGGTTTCAAATGTTGTTGACAGATCTATTTGATCTAGAGATGGAAGCCACCGTGATCCTATGTGATAACCATAGTTGTATAAATATGATGTGTTCCATGATGAGTCGAAGCACATAGAGATCTTGTATCACTTCATTCATGATATGGTGCAGAGAGGAGCCATAAAGCTCCATTATGTGGGCACAGATGAACAGGTTGTTGATGTGTTGACCAAGCCTCTATAGGAGCCATAAAGCTCCATATGTTGGCACGGATGAACAGGTTGTTGATGTGTTGACCAAGCCTCTGTCTCGTGTAAAGTTTAAGCACTTTTGAGACAAGCTTGGTGTAGTCCGAAAGGACCTCCCTCGAAAGGGGGAGTAGTGTTGATGCCAGCCTAGTGTTGAAGATTTTCAACTTCGTGCTGATGTTGTTGTGATGCCAACCTAGTGTTGAAGATTTCCAGCTCCGTGCTGATGTTGTTGTGATGCCAGCCTAGTGCTGAAGATTTCCAGAGTAGTGTTGATGCCAGCCTAGTGTTGAAGATTTCCAGCTTCGTGATGATCTTGTTGTGATGCCAACCTAGTGCTGAAGATTTCCAGCTCCATGCTGATGTTGTTGTGATGCCAGCCTAGTGCTGAAGATTTCTAGCTCCAGGTTGATGTTGTTGAGATGCCAACCTCGTGCTGAAGATTTCCAGCTTCGTGCTGATGTTGATGAGATGCCAGCGTCGTGCTGAAGATTTCCAGCTTAGTGCTGATGTTGATGATGATGCTCCAACCTTCATGCTGTGATGTTGTTGATGTTGTATCAACCTCGTGTTGTTATTAATGATGATGATGTATTAGTGTTATACTAATCCATGTTGATGCAGATGATGATGATTCCATTCCAGCTCCTTGCTGTGGATGATGATATTGATGATGAGAAAAACTTTCGATGATTTATAGATATGCCAGTTAGTGTTCCAGATGCTATTGATGTTGCTGCCCTCTCTCTCTCCTGATGATGTTGTAGAATACCCTTCTTGTTAAGGGGGAGTGTTGAAATATTGTAATTGCAAAGAGTATTCTATTTTTGAGTCATTATTCATTATATCAATCCCCTTTTGTGGATTGATCATGTTGGACATTGTAATTGACCAAATCCCCTTTTGCGGATTGGTCAAACTCTAATTGTATTATGCAAATTAAGAAGTCGGCCCCTAGGCCTAATTAAATTGGTTTTAACCACTAAGAAGCCAAGTCGAACTTGCCCAGTGAAGAGACACCTTTCCAACGCCTGCCAACTAGTATAAATAAAGGAGGCTAGTGCCTCATTATCTCACTCACTCATTCACTCATCAAGTGCGCAAGTTTGGAGAGCTGCAGTTGGGAGAAGAAGGAAGAGAGGGGCACATTGCTCAATGTTGGATATTCTCTAGTGTTTTGGTTTATTGTCTTGGCATTGTATTGGCTATCTATATTAAGGAAGTTTTGCTGGGTTTTCTCCCCCATGAGGGTTTCCCAGGATAAATGCTGTGTATCTTGTGATTGTGTTTCTCTCAGTGATCCTACCTATGCCATTGTTATCTAGTAAATTGAAAAGAAACCTAATAATTGCTCAAAACTTAACAAATTGGGCATTCTCTCAACGAGCAACCATCTCCATGTGGCCATCATGAAGGACATCACCAAAGCTGACAAAAGATCTCCAACACCCTAGGGAAGAATGCCAAGTAATCACCCAATTGAGGTCAAACAACCACTAAGCAAGCCATCTCCAATGTGCAAGTCCATCACAGACCATTCCCCATGTGCAAATCCATCACAGACCATCTGGGGGCTGAACATACACCAAGTACCCCAAATCTCACGAAGCACCCCCAAACATGGTGTAAACACATTCAGAGTAACCCGAAAGCTAACAATCCGTTGTTCAACTTGGGGGGGTTTTGAGGTTATGGCTAATTTTCACATGAGGCACTTTCTGACCCTCTATTTGAGGTATTGGTGGCACTATTGAGTCTATATATTATTATATAGGTAATTAACCCATCTTATTGTACTTATCTATGTTAAACTAGGTCGGCTGAGTCACCCTCTTGGGGCGAGTGCTCTAAACCCTAATTGAGGTTTAGGTGTATAAACACACCATCCTCATTTGTAAATCAATCACTCATGTTGTTATTTGATAAAAGGCCTAAGTGCAATCTTACCTATAGCACTCTCTTTAGTACTTGTGTTTGGACAGCAATTTTCTTTCTTTGGTGTTGAATTTCTCTTTCTACCATATGATATAGGTTCATCTCTATTGTGATCATTATTGAAGTGCTGTTATATTTTTCCACTGCACTGGATTAGGGTTTATTGAAGATTTCACTGTAGATCCACTATATATGATAATATCAACAAGGTATCCACAAGCACAAACACAAGCTCAAGCATTTCACTTGGATGTACTTGAATCTGGGTGGGGGCTATCTTAACTATCTGCTTTCACTGACCTGGCGAGCCACTGTTGACGGATTGGTAGTTCTTAAAATTATCAGGTTCATAAAAGTACACTTCTGGCAAGTATGCAGATGAAACACTCCTAGACAGATATTTTTTTATTCTCTAGAACAACATCAATGGCTCTTTGTTTCTAATAGATTCTGTAAAACAGTACTCAATTATTAATCAAGTTCCTATCAAGTGAATCAATTTCTTTGTTGTGTCCAAGAGGATGTTACCCATTACCTGGAAGAAACTAAAACACTGGATTTGGTGCCATGCAATGTTATCATTGACAGTTATTTTGTGGCTTTGCAGCTGATTTTTCAGTGTTTTAGATCTCTTTCGAGTAAGAAGATGCCAGCAAATCAAAGTTCAATTGGAAACTCTGTTCATGTGACTATTAATTCTGGATATTTAAAAGTATTTTCCTAGCGTTCGGCATTCATAGGCGGCTTCTTATGAATTTCTATATAAAATAAAGTTTCCTCAACCTAACCAATGCTACTTTTTGTTCTCTTATGAACTCCCTTTTCTGCTAGAGAGCTATAGAATTCAGAATGCTAAGAGATAAAATTAATTGAAGGATGTTTATAAGAAAGTAGCTTATATTATTTTCAATGGGAAAAAACATGAAAGTTTTTTGTTGAAATTTTCAATGACTTATTGTTCTGATTCTATATTCATTATCTTCGTAATAGACATTTGGTGGCATTTTCTAATTGATGGTGGTGGACATGGAAAAACAGTGGATGGAGGATTTTGAGGCATTTCAGGCAGCAATAGAGAATGACAAATCCTACACTTCTGACCTCAGTAGAAGCTTATGTCTTGTACTTGATGAGTTTTATCAAAATCTGCGCTCTGTTGGGGTATCAGCAGTAACAGGTGATGGAGTGGATGAGTTCTTCGTGGCAGTTGAAGCAAGTGCTGATGAGTACATGGAAAACTACAGGTGACTAAACCCTGTGCTAGATTATTTTTCTCCTTGGTCTTTTTACTGCAAAGACTTAAAATTGTTTGATATTTATTTTTCTGTGTACTGATTACTATATATTTTGTGGTGTACTAATTATGGTATTTTGTTGCTGTTCAGGGTTGATCTTGAGAAACGGCGTGCAGAAAAAGAACGCTTGGAGGAGGAGCGCAAGAAAGCAGATATGGACAGATTGAGAAAAGATTTAGAGGAGTCAAAGGGTGAACGGGTTGTTTTGAGCTCTGCTCCACGTAAGGAAGATGAAACAGAAGATGAAGAAGATGAGGAGGAAGAGCTTTACACTGAAGAGGAAGAAGAGAATGAAGAAGATGATGATGAATACTGAACTTTTACCCAGAATTGTCTCTTTTGAAACTTTGGTCAGGTTTCATGGCTATCATTTTGAAAAATGCTTACTAGGTCATCACATTTCTTTGTATGATGTTTTATTGGGCTTCAACGACCATGATAGATAGAGACTGCAAAACCAATATGTAGATTAAGGCATACGTTTTTTTGCCATTTTCATCTATTTTTTAATTTTCTTTTTAGAGATGAAAATTTTGTCCCTTCGATCTTGCATTCAGAACTTGTCTTCATAGAGTTCCACTGGATGACGTTTCTAGGAAGGTAAACTGCCTAAGTGCAAAAGTGCTTGGAGAAATTGTTGGCATGTCTTATGAAAATCTGCAAGAGTTTTGTTCATTCTAAAGCTGGGTTTCAGTATTTTATCCTGGTTTCTGTTTTTGGCTCGATAACCTTATTTCTAGCTTAGCATAAGCTGTTCCACTATTGAGCTTCTTGTTGCAGTTAACTTGAAGTAGTATGTACACGTGGACAATTTCTCATTAATGCTAAACAGACTGTTACCTTATGTATCTCTTTGGAAGCTGTAGCATGAAGCACAATCCTAGGAAGTATTTCAAATTGCATATTGTTTATGCTCCCACAATGGCAATGAAATGGGTTTGTTCATTGAGAAGTTGGGTTTCTGTATTTTATAATAGCTTTAAGTGGGCCTGATATCCTGATTAGTATATCAGTTTTTAATATTGTGCGGTGTCCTGTGGTGGATAACAGCATAAAGTACTTATTGTTTTCAGACAAATTTTATCAACTTATTGAAATTTTAGCATAATTGTAAAACACACTTGTACTATAGAAATCATAGAAAAATATCTATATTAGTGCATAATTACAGGATCTATGTTCTTGAAGTATTGCACCATTTCACTCTTTGGATGATGTAAACATAACATGCATTTCTGTTTGACATGTGATCCTACCGTTAGTGAATTGTTGAAGTTAATGTATGCATTGTTTGACATGTTCTGAATCTCAAACTATGAGTCTTGCATGCTAATCTGAAGGAATTATATATATATTAAATGTCTGTTTAATGCTTCAGACAAGTATTGTGTTTTGCTGCCGTTATGGCTGCTCTTTTAATACAATTCCCAGTTTTTTTTTTGGCTAATTAAGCTATTAGATCGTACCCATTTCTTGTACTTCTGAATGGTTGTATTAGTGTGTCTCTGTTAGCAATTTTCTATTTTAATCACAGGAAACGTTCTTGAAAACCTTTTATTCTTTCATGTTACGTATGTGCATGCCTGGACTACTGTCCTCTACTGTTAAAAGGTCTGATACTCACACATGCATCCCACAAGTTAAATCTAATTGGCAAACAGAACCCACCTTATTATCTATATGTTCAAGGTTATTGCCTTTCATTTTGTTTCATCATTTCTTCCGAATATACACCTAATTTGTGGATAGGCAACCAATGCTAGCGAGTCAATGTCAATTGAAGAGATTATTCATCCATTTATCATTTATCAGTGTGTTCACTGTCATTGTCAATTGAAGAGATTTTTCTTCCAAGGAAATGACGTCAATTGAAGAGATTGTTCTTCCATTTATCATTTATCAGTGTTCTTTCCCCCCTTGATTTATAGATGCAAGTTCTTCCATTAAAGAAGCATTGTTGTTACTCGACATGTATGAATAATTGAAGGATTATCCATCCTTTTGTTCCCTTTTAAAAGTTCATTACCAAGATATAAATATGCCTGCAGTTAAACAGTGGTTTTGAATTTAATGCAGCCATTCAAATACTGCATTATGCTTGGTAAACTCGAATAATCTATTAGATTATCTGAAATGGTAAATCTTTTATAGAAGTGTGCAATTATTATTTTTTAAGTGCCTGATCAACTCATTGATATTTAATGCAAGAAGATTCATACATGCTATGCCATGAAAACGAATGGTTAAAATCTCTCCAGACACCACTTTCAGAGTCCAATAAATTAACTGCGATCATGCTAAAGTTTCTAGATGAGTATGCAGTTCATTTTTCAACATTTGATAAATTTATTAATACTTCAGGCAAAAAGATTTATACCGAATGATTAAAACATTCATAATGAATGACTTTGGATGCTGTGAAAATGACAATTTCCACTTTAATATAGTGGAAACACTTTATCACACCTATAAACTCATAAAAAATATCTATTTGAAGAAATGAAAACAATGTTGGAGTTACATTATTTAAATAAGTGTCAAAAATCATTTAAATGAATGACTTAATAAAAATGTTGGTGTTTGACTAGCTTGGATGTGTTGAATTAGTAGATTCTTAATAAAAAGTGCTTTATTACTTGCGATTCATTTGGTTGTCTTCTTTTGAAAACTTTAACAAACTTTAACATGATATTAGAATTAGAGAGTATTTATGTCGTCACAATTACTATTAATTCCTTGCATATTGCAATAAGGATGGAGTGAAAATTAGATCTCAATCAATTCCTTGCATATTGCAATAAGGATGGAGTGAAAATTATATCTCAATCACAACTTAGGTATGCTAGCATTTGGGTTGCTTTAAACATGTTTACACCATGCTAGAAGTGTGCTTTATGTGATATGGGGTGTATGATAAAAACTTCACCTAGTATTGTATCTTAGAATGTTTTGGTTTATTGACATCTGGAGAGTATAGGTGGATGCTTGTTCTTGAGATATGTGTTAAGAGGAGGTGTGTTTCTTAAGGAGGTAGTGATCTTATTTGGCATTGACATCTTCTACATGGTGCATGTGTTGAGGAGGATGGGGACTTCACAAAGGATGTGGAGTTACCTTTTAAAGGAGTGCTAGGCCCCAAGAGGGGTGCTTGGCCCTAGGAGCATTGGAACCATGTGCCACACTTTAAGAGGTTGAGCGTTTGGTTTGGAGGGCACACTACAATGAGTTTGTCGTGGACTCGAGAGACATGTAGAGGAATGTTGGAGCTGAAAGCCATCCTTAGAGAGCATGCATAATTGTGATGAGAAACATTTCACATGTGCAACCTTACCTTGGAGAGTGCACTTAGGAGGTGGTGGCCAACTACCACATGACATGTGTACACCTTGAGTAGAGCTCTCTTTATGTGGACATACTCTAGTGGCTTTGATTAGGTTGTTTTTGGACTCTGTCCACTCTATTGTTAGCCTCCCTCACCTATATTATAAAGGGAAGAGTGTCTTTGTATTTACAACTTAGTCATTGGATCATGTATCTTTTTGATGTACTTGTATTGTTCTCCTTGTGCTTGTGTTATGCAAGAGTTGAAAGGCTTAGGTGAAGACTTGGTGTACTAAGGTTGAAGTCTTAGTGTGATCAAAACCTAGGATTTGTAGTATGCAAGTCTTGAGAAAATTTGGAGTGCTTTGATGTTAGTGGAGCTTGTGTGATGCAAGTGGGAGATCCAATGGTGGCATTGTGAGTGTGATGCTAGCTTTTTGTGGAGCATTTGGTGTGCTTAGGAGAGCTTGGTGAGATCCCTTGCTAGGTCATCGTATCGTTGGTTGGGGTTTGTTGTTGATGATGAGTGCCCTAGTTAGCGTTTGGTTGCAATTGGAGTTCCCTTGCTTGGATGAATTGAGATATTGTATTGGAAGTAGTCTATTCATTCTATGTTTTAGACTTTTCTTGGTAGGTCTATTCCTTTGATCTCGACAATTCTCCCTCCAATGCAACACATTTAACCTGATGTTGTTTACTTTATGCTTTGTTAGTTTGTTTAGCACGGTACCACTAGAGTCAATCATGGAATCCCAAATTTCTCTTATGTCGACGACAAGGAGTTAATGTAGTGTGGCAGATTGTGCTGGCTGCTTGCATATGTTTAATGCAACATCCTCGCCAATACTTACTTTGAATTTTGAACTACTCTGGTTACACCTTCACATCCCATGTTCTTGTTCATGTCCTTGTCCCTATATAGACATTTTGAACCTTTGATTGATAAAGTCGAGGTGTGTGTTGCTAGTCTTGAAGAAGAGGAGACCTAGTGATCTCTCAATTGTGAACCTGTGATGCTTAGGAAACAATGGATAGCTTGTAGGTTCAAACTAGGTAGCCAATAAGTAGTAGGCTAGATTCTTATGCTAATTTTTGAAAGTAAAACTAAGGATAGTAGCCACCCAAATGTGAATCAGTATCAAAGTTCTATGAAATTGCTTGGTTTGGGGACAATATTTCATACATGTGAAGGTTATTACCATGAAGTATGGTAGGTTTTAGAGTATCATCAGTGGAATATTATAGTGTTTGGTTCTCACTTTTGAAACCTTTCTTGTCATTTGCTACCCTTGCTTTGAAAATATGAAATAAATTAAGTCAACTAACATATGGAAGCACACTGTCAGACAAGATTTAAGGTTATCACATTGCATTGCCTAGAAAACATTTGTTTTGTGAAATCTGGTTTGGACAATGAATCTTTAGTTTGATATGAAATTGTGAAAACGATGCAACAATGAATTGTTTGTGTTGAAGGTATAACAAATGCATTGAATTTTGTTCTCTTCCTTTAAATCTATTGCATAAAATGTGGTATGACAACTCAAGGTTTAAATTCAAGATTTAACCAGCACAACAAAGGAATACCTTGACCATACTCATTTCTTTGAAGTTTTATTAAATTGGGACTACAAATGTTACTGAACTATATCTTCTAACCAACGAGTAATTCCTTCTGAAATGAAAACATGAATGAAATATAACCAATGCTTCTTCTCTGCTTTGAAAATATGAAATAAAATTAAGTCAACTAGCATATGGAAGCACACTATTGAAACACTATCGAACAAGATTTATGGTTATTGCATTGCATTGCCTATAAAACATTTGTTTTTTGAAATCTGGTTTTGGACCATGAATCTTTAGTTTGATATGAAATTATGAAAGCGATGCAACGATGCATTGTTTTTGTTGAAGGTATAACAAATGCATTGAAACCAAAAGTTAATTATTTTGTTTTGTTCTCTTCCCTGAAATCTATTTCATAAAATGTGGTATGACAGCGCAAAGTTTAAAACTTCAAGATTTAACCAACACAACAAAGAAATACCTTGACCATACTCATTTTTTTGAAGTTTTATTAAATTGGGACTACAAATGTTACTGAACCATATCTTCTAACACACAAGTAATTCTTCTGAAATGAAAACATGAATGAAATATAACCAATGCTTCTTCTCTGCTTTAATCCTTTGACAATGCCGCTTTGTTGGTTTTTTTGAGCTTCTCTATGATATTTTTTGACCTTTTTGTTTCATGGGATACCAAATTAGGTGAGAAAACCAAAACATCGAGCAACCGACTAATCTTGAAGGAAATCAAATATTAAACACAACCATTAAACATATAATAGGGTATAGGGTGCTACATCAAACAAATAGTAGGCAAAAAGAATATGTGGCCATCATTCATACTGATGTATGACACAAGTAGGTTTGTATTAATCAAATGGGATCATACTATGTCATTTCACCTTATGGTTTTATATCAAAATAAGGTCTCTTTTCCCAAGTATATGTGAGGGTTTCCTCATCCAAGTGGAGAGGAAATACATCCTTACATAGTAAATATGGCATAATCTCCTCACCCAATGAAGATAACCCACTACTAGAAAAATCAATACTTATGTGCTATGTCACCCCCTCCAAGGAAAATTTCATAGATAAATGGTGATATAAAAACTAGCTCAGGGGAATGGTGATACACTGATTAAATCCCGATTGCTTATTTATAGAGAATCCTAATGACTAATAGAATCCCAATTCTATTTTCATGGATCTTTTCCATTATGGACTTCCTTTTTTGGGGATGTGATGTGTATTCGTTAATAATATGCATTCACCTCTTTTCTACTAGACAAAGTAAAATAAGTTTCTTTGACCAAGGAAAAATCCCACAAGTTCAGTCTAATTGAGTTTCATTCCAATTGGGTCAGTGATTTATTCCATGCCTTTTAATCAATCAATAATTAAAATGCAAAGTTGTTGTAGCAATAACGCTCTCTGTTGTTTGGCTCTTTGGAACCACACAATAGAGAATCCTTCAACCTCATGTTTATATGCAACAACACGTGTTATATATAAATCCAATAAGTAAAGTAAAGCAATGAAGACATTACCTATTTTCTCGATACTTTTGCAATCCAAGCATGTTGAGAGGAGGCATGGTATCTAGAGGTGGGGGATGGATGGATTTAGAAGGAAAGCTTAATTATAAACATTTACATAAACAATGTTTGGGCATCACCCAAAGAAGTGCGATGACAATATTTGTAGGATAGGATAGAAGACATAAAGCATATGACCTTGTTCTTATGGAAACCAACATGATAGCCTTGAAGAAAATTTAGTGTCCTACACAATGTTCAATATTCTCACTCCAATATACAAGCATATCAATGGTGAGATGGGTTCACACATTCAATCATAACCTTTATGTTTTCACTATTACACTTCACATTTCTTTATTATATAGAATTGTAGTTCCTCAATTGACCTAATTTGACCAAGATGCTAGAAAAAAATGCATATAACAATTTTACCATTGTGAGGAAGTTATTCATGATAAAATATTTATACTTACATTCCCTTGCAATGCTCATAGTGCAATATGATGTGTCAATGTTACCATGCAACACTTCAAATGTTGTTATCAACCTTTAACGAAGGAAGGATCACTAATGGATAGTTCCTATATGCCTACCCTTGTAATTCTATATACAAAGTATTCTTACCTGGACAAATGACTGTTTAGAATTTGAGAGAGGTTGGTGCAATAAAGGTAAAGCTAAGGAAGGATCACTAATGGATAGTTCCTATATGCCTACCCTTGTAATTCTATATACATAGTATTCTTACCTGGACAAATGACTGTTTAAAATTTGAGAGAGGTTGGTGCAATAAAGGTAAAGCTAAATTTCTTGTTCAAGTACACTTAAATGTAGAGGAATTAATGCTTTGATTAGTAGATGAATTCATTGTAATATTTATATATTTGGAGTTCATTCTTATATGAGTAGGCTCAATCATTGAGCTAATAACAATTTTCCTATAGAAACCTTGATTCCTTAATAATCCATTATCCAAGTATGCTACTTCTTGCATTTACATTTATAAAAATATTTTTTTGCAAATTATCTTCGTGTTCAATCAGACAACTATGTTATTGGTGTATGCGTAACAATGCGTAGTGTGGGTATCCAACCCTTTTGTGGCCGATGGCATGTGCTTTACTAGAGTCTTGACAAAGTACAACTAATTTGGATGTTGTTATGCTCTTAATAGTTGCATTACATGTATTAGAATTTAAAGGTAAATTTTATTCATCCATTGAAATCCTTATAGAAAACTATTTTAATGCAAAATTTACAAGAATAACACACACTAATAATGTATCCTTTATGATATAAACTCCTATTTTCTCATCAAAATTTTGATGTTTGTGTTTTCTCTAGCTCTTTGGAAGCATAAAATAGAGCCACTACACCACCTATTTCACTGATAGTGGTTTACTTCAGTGAGTTAAACAACATTCAAAGAAACAATGGCTAATCTAGAGTTGTAGTATTGGGAATTACATAATGGTGCATAAATGGACATTATGCATTAAAGTGTCCTATTATTCCAACCCAGGTTAAGCTATTTTACATATGTCTTGTACAACAAGGCACTAAACTTGGTGATCTAAAGTAAGAGGGATGTATACGTGATGACTACAAATAATGGAACATACTATATTCCCCTTGTTGAAGGGATAAAAATAGTGAAAAAATATGGTGCCAGTAATATTGTGGTGTTTACCAACTCGAAACTTATTTCTAATGAAATGAAACACGATTATCAACTTGAAAAGACAATCTAAAACCACTTCATAGAGAAGCAAGAATATTTTCTAGTCAATTTCACTCCTTTACCATAAATGACCTTGTTGATAAGGAGGATGTGTAGTGATCTAGTGTTCGGGGTAGTGTCAACTCTAGGTGGGGGTGTGGAAGATGACTTGGTATAAACATCTATTCCATCAAAATTCATTACTGAACATCATTATAGAACTGTGATATGTGAATGCTTGCTTGTTATGATTATTGTGGTGTCTCCGATGATGTGATTGTTGCCTTTAGATACATAAGTCACAACAAACACTTAAGACCTTAAATGAAGGTATGACTCTTTCAACTATTTAGTATTTTGAATTATGTTTCAATTCTACACTTTGGGTTTGAATTTTGTTGATATCAATGTTTATTTCTAGGATTAAGACCTTAAATGAAGGTATGACTCTTTCAACTATTTAGTATTTTGAATTATGTTTCAATTCTACACTTTGGGTTTGAAGTTTGTTGATATCAATGTTTATTTCTAGGATTTTTCACAAAAGTTGATCTCAATTGCAGGAAAGGGTGAAGAATCATATAAATTGCTTGGCATAGTTAGGTAACGAATAATATTATCAATAGAACAAGGCTTGTTGTCACAATATTCGTTGGTCGTGAACCAATGTTTTTTGTCATAAACATGTTAGATGTAATGCAAAATATATCTATAATGACAACGTACACGTCAAAAGTTGTCAAAGAATAAAAGGCACTTGACATTGTGTTGTTTACAATGTTTTTTTTGTTGTATAATGTTCATTTCCTTTGCATGACATCGATGTGTATTCTCTGCTACTAATTTCTATTGATATAAGTACCCTTGGTTGACATTGTTGCAAGTACCAATCTTGGATTCACTGAGAATTATGCATGCCTACTAGAATACTCTTGTTCAAATGTACTTGGATTTTACTCCTTGTTCAAATTTACCTAGCTTCATAGATTTAGATAATTAGTTTCTTGGTAACCAACATGTAATTCAAAAGATATGTTAAAGCTACTAGTTTTATAATACTTTTTATAGTAAAATTTTAACTTCACATTAAATTTTCAGTGTACAATCACATCATGTCATCAACACTTTATAGGGATTTTATTCTAATATTATCAATACTTTTCCAAGAGTAATGTGTTTCATATCTCAATGCATGCAATTGTAGGGCTGGTTCTTAATGAATAGATTAGGACTGAACTCATAAATTTAATATAATCCAATATTTATTAGGTACCTAGACTTTCTCACGATAGTTTGAAAAGTGGGTAGGAAGTTTAAAACATAATTTTTTTTTGCCAGTGATTCTCATTCTCATTCGTTATTCTTTTTATTTTTAAAAGCTTAAGGGTGTCAACAATTTGAAGAGGGCACCATAGCATTGGAAGATTTGGAATAGTAGAGGGTCCTCACAATAATATTGTTGTAAACTGTAGGCTGATGATACACAAAAGAATTAACTTTCATTGTTTACATTAAATGCTCGGTGCCCACACTTTTAATACATGATTGGACTAAGCAATCAAGAATTTGGGATTGATAAGAAAAATTTGGATTCCCCTCTTTCAAATTGACTTTTTTTTTTGAAAAATATATTTGTAAAAATCATAAGATTATATAATGATGCATCATTCCAATTTTATCCTACTCTCATTTGTATATAGGATCAACAATGCACTCATTTTTTTAAGATAAAATATTAGATGACATCTATTCAAAAACCAATTGTTCTTTGAATCCAAAAAATGCACTATTCACATTTAATTTTTCAATAATTATGTAAAACCTAGTTTTTCGCATGTGCATTCCAAAGTGGAATAAAATTGTATAAATGCAATAATTTACAAGTCATTGTTGGAGAAAAATATATAACGTAAAAATCCCATATTCAAATGTCATATGTTATTACCTTCTCCCCAAACTTGAAATATACATAATAGATTTTGTCTTTAAACTATTTATTTCTTAGATTACAAAGTTCATCCACCATTTATACCAATGAATTCCCCCCTCCCAATTCATTGTTGAACAACCACATTTGCATGGTCAATTGTCTAGCATCTAATGTTTTTTTTGGTTCAAGGCTCAAACTTAACATCATACTTACTAGGCACCCATGTTTGCACTATTAGATATGGACTAGATCACTTAATGACGAAATCCCAAATAGAGTTGAGACACATTATTGAGCTTTAAAGGGAGATACACACAATAACAAAACATTATATTATGAAAATACTTTGTCCATTATAATAGGATTCATATTTGTCCAAAACCCTAAAAGCTAATAATAACTAAAAACTTTATCTTTTAACCTAAGTCACTAAGGTGACTTTATTACAGATGTATGCCTTATATTCCAACACTCTCTTTTAAGGCTTATAGTACTAAAAATAAAATTCATTGAAATCAAACATACTTTGACTGCAAACACATTTACTAAAATATAAAACTAACATAATCAAACATTCTTCAAATGCTTTTTTTTTGAAAACATTACTTGAACCAATAAGATTCCTTCAAGTTGCTCCATATTCCTCTAAAAGGTATAGTCTCCTAGTTGTAATCCAAGTTCCCAACATCATTGGACATCATTTTCACATGAAATGTCTCATAACCCTCATAAAGATATGATATCAGACTTCCAGATACTAGATATCCCTTGAACTATTGAACAACAATCTCCAAATGCATGCCTCATAATCCCAATGATGTATAGTTTCTCCGATCCGTTTCTTCGAGCCATAAGCATCCTGAAGTATCCATGTCTTCAAAGTGAGGGTCTCTTAAAATGTGGACAATTTCATTTCTTTAGTGAAGTCATCACCATTGTCAGTATTTGGTGGATCTCCAACAATGGCTAGATTTGCCGACTCTTTAGGCTTTCCTTTGAGAAGGTCATCGACACAGGTTTTGCAACTAATTGTTGTATGATTTGTTTTTCCATATTAGTAACATTCAATCTCACTCTTACCTATCATTCTATTTCCCATCCTTTTCTTTGAGTATAGTGCAACCTTTGGCTAAGAATCTCCTTCCAAATATCATGCAGTTGCTCTTTTTTCTACAGATAAGATAGATGAAATCATGTCTTCTAGAGTTTTTGAAGGCATATGACTAAGAATAAAAATGACAATGTTGTATTTAGAAGACAAACTATTTAACAAAATGGATTTGGCATCCTCTTCCTTAACTGTAAATTTGATCTATATGAGGTTGTTAATCAATATGATGAAATGTTTAAGGAACCAAAGGGATTACCTCCAAAAAGGGGTATCCAACATGAAATTCAATTGCAACAAGATTCTCCTCTTCCAAACATTGGTATGTACAGAATGCCAATCATGGAAAATGCTGAAATTAAAAAACAAATTCAAGAGTTGCTCGACAAAGGGGTTATTGTACCAAGCTCATCGCCATGTGGATCTCCAATTGTGTTAGTGCCAAAGAAAGATGGTACATGGCATATGTGTGTTGATTTCAGGGATTTGAACAAAATTACAGTAAAGAATCGTTATCCTCTTCCTAGAATCGATGATTTGCTTGATCAATTGAAAGATGCTAAATATTTTACCAAGTTAGATTTGAGAAGCAGATATCATCAGATTAGGATTGTCGAGGGAGACACATGGAAGACAACTTTCAAAACTAAGCAAGGTTTGTTTGAATGGATGGTAATGCCTTTTGGACTTTGCAATGCACCTGCTACTTTCATGAGAGTTATGAATGATGTCTTA
>ML777064.1:633796-660258 GCA_009831015.1 Picea engelmannii | reverse complement strand
TTGTGGTTGATCGATTTAGAAAAATGTGTATTTTGATGCCTTGTATGAAGCAGGTTACAACTGAACAAATGGCACAAATGTTCTTTCAAAATGTTTGGGTGCATTTTGGATTGCCTAAATCCATTATTTCTGATCGAGATTCTTGATTTGTTGGAAGTTTTTGGTCGAGTTTATGGGCACTCATGGACACCAAACTGAAAAAGAGTACAAATTTTCATCCACAAACAGATGGTCAGACATAAGTGGTAAATCGAACAGTGGTGCATCTTCTTCGTGCTTATTGCAACAAGCATCCTAAACTTTGGGATGAGCATTTACACTACATTCAACATGCTTATAATCGAGCTAAGGACTCTTCAACTCAAACGTCGCCATTTGAAGCATGTTTTGGCTATTTTCCCAAATCTCCTTTAGATTTTATCTTTGGGAAGGACATTGCTATTGATGGTCAATATGACATTGATASGGCATAAAAGTTCATTGAACAAATTCAATCAATACATCAAATGGTGCAAGAGCAGTTGGAAAAGAGTCAAGCCAAGTACAAGATGAGACATGAAAAGCATCGTGTTGATCACAGTTTCCAAGTTGGAGATGAAGTTTGGCTTTACATCAATAAGGAGAGGCTTAAAGGAGAAGGTAAAAAATTGAAACCAATTCGATGTGGTCCTTTCAAGATTATTGACAAGATTGGTAACAATGCCTTTCGTTTAGATTTGCCTCCTTATATGCAAATGTATGTAGTTGTTAATGTTGAGAATTTGAAAT
Source organism: Picea engelmannii (assembly GCA_009831015.1). Lineage (NCBI taxonomy): Eukaryota > Viridiplantae > Streptophyta > Pinopsida > Pinales > Pinaceae > Picea > Picea engelmannii. The sequence continues at coordinate 659,490 of ML777064.1, read as the reverse complement.
TGTATGAGCCTCCTTTGATTGATGATCAAGGAGAGTATGTTCAGATTCCTTCTATAGATGATTTTTCCCCAGAATATCTTACAAAACTGCATGAAGACACAATCCTTGACAGGAGAATACGAACTTCAAAACGAGGAAATGTGGAGTATCTTCGAGTTGGTCTTAAAGGTACAAATCCAAGCAAGGCCAAGTGGTTTGAGGTTGGAAAGGTGAGGGAACTATGACCTCATCTTCAAATAAACTAAAAATAGTCTTTTGGATGTCCAAAAGCTTTTCAATGGGGAGGTGTGAATTCTCAAAGTTTAATCGGGGCAAAAATCGTTGAGGGTAAAACCGAATTCTCAGAGGTTACTCCTGGCAAAAATCGTTGAGGGTAAAACCAAATTCTCAGAGGTTACTTCTGGAAAAAATCGCTGAGGGTAAAACCGAATTCTCAGAGGTTACTTCTGGCAAAAATCGTGGAGGGTAAAACCGAATTCTCAGAGGTTACACCTGGAAAAATTCGATGAGGGTAAAACCGAATTCTCAGAGGTTAATTCTGGCAAAAATCCCTGAGGGTAAAACCGAATTCTCAGAGGTTAAAAGGAGAAAATTTACTGTGCGATTTGATAAAAAACGCAAAGGTAATGGAGAAAAAATGTTGTGCGATTGTTCAAAACACGGGGTAATGGATAACATTTGTTGTGCGACTTGTTCAATGTAGAGGTAATTAAGGGAAGGCAGAGTGCAAAGAAAAATGAAAATCGCCCTCAGGAATTTCATAAAAACGTTGGGCGAATATTTATCATAAAATCGTAGAGAAAAAGAGATGGTATTTCGTTGGGAAAAAGGGTGAAGACGTCGAGCCTTTGGCTCCCGAAAGCACAGAGCTTAAGCCCTGGGAAATTGCATGGCCATTTCCCCAGTGTTGGCCAATGTTAATACAAAGAAAAAAAACACAGAGAATGCGTGGAGATTATGAAGAGAGGGTACATAGCTTAAAATTATTCTCTGAGCAAGAGAATTTAAACACATGGTCTATACTCTCCCACCAAACGCAGATAGCAAGAGGAATATCGTTGGGCAAGGTATCAAACTCAGAGTTTGTAAATTCCCCCATGAAAACGCAGAGAGTAATATTTTCTAAAGTTGAGATTAACATGAAATCCAGAAAATGCCAAGGGACATGCATGCATCGATCAAGGACTGTGGAATTTCTATGGAATTTGAATGACCGAGACAATTAAACTTGGAGGAAAAACTACATCTTGCGGAACCATTTTTATTCTAAATACATCTTACAGAAAATTGAATGGACCATCTATATTCTACTTACATCTCACAGAAAAATAAACACTGGAACCAATGTCCATTCAACAAAGTTTAAAAGCTTGTACATCTTAAATATTAATGCAATACAATTCTCAATAAAATATTGTAGCTGATGATGAAGATGAACCTGGAGATGATCTTCGGCAATAGGCGTTCTGCATGTTCTCCCGCTTTCTAATTGCAGAGACCTCATTGGTACCTCCCAACCAATGCTAGGGGTACTCTTCTTCCCCCTTATCCCCCGAGCCGCAAAGGGGCCACACACAAACACAATCAAAACCCTCTAGCTCCTAGCTCGTCTTGCAAGGTAGAGCCACCACTCTCTCTCTCTCAAGCTGGGCATCCCAACTCTCACAAGTAAAACTAGTCAAAATTTATGCAGCATAACCTTACTCATAACCAATCTCCCCCTTTTCCTCCTCTCAGCCATTTGTTTTATAGAATTTCCTTAGTGACACCTTGCCATTTGCACATTTAATTATTATTATTTTTACTTAATTAGGAATTATTCCCCCCATACACTTGTCAACCGTTCCCATAGTTGCACAAGTAAATCCACAATTTAATTTATTTAAAAGTCAATTTCCCTAACCCATCTTAAAAACGCTCCTAAAATCACTCCTAGTTGTCCCTTTATTCCCTTTATTTCCAATTAATGACCTATGCCTTTCTATAACTAAGTTGAGTTAAAATAGGAATGGTTTATAGTTAGACTAGACTCTAGATTCCTTTCTATGCATACCCAATCTTTTATGCTTTATTCCTTTCTTACTTTAAATTCTAATTTGGTATTTTCTTGCATAATGTGTATTAACTCATTCTTTAGATTTATTTTATTTTCATTGATTTCTTAAACTGATTTATTTCATTCCCTCATTATTTAATTTATAAAATTAGTTTTTTGTCCTCTCATTAACTTATGCTTATGCTTAGTTAATTTTTTATTTGCAAAAGCTTAGACCATTAGGGATTATGATTAATAAATTCAGTCTTTAATTAGTTCGACAATGCTCAAGATTTCACAAGGTTTAACATTCGCTCAAAGTTTTCTATGCCACCTAGATTCATTGACTCAAATTTATTTACACGACGTGCCCTTCAAGATGCACTCTATGCTCCAAGGGTGCCACTCACCTTTGATTCAGATTTTAATTACGCGGCGTGCCCTTCAAGATGCACTTTGTGCTCCAAGGGTGCCACTCACCTTTGACTGGTTTTGGTAGTTGTCCAACCCTTGGAGTCAATACTCCATTTAGGAGACCTTGTGAGAGACTACGAGATTCTAAGGAATAAGGTCCCTGCCTTATTGCACACCCCTTAAAATCTTTGTGAGCGACTGTCTCAGTCTGCCCTCAGGACATCGTGGATCTCTCGAACTAGGTAATCATTAACCTACAATTAGAGCCACAACGAGAGTGCTAGTAGGTTGTGTCAGGGATGCTGCCACACCTCTCCCTCAATATATGGTTTTTGTGCATGGCCCCTTTACTCCTTATGTGAGTCAGATTAAGAAGCAATTGTTAGCCTGCATCCATCAACGAAACATTGTCAATGATCCATAAACAACATCATAATATACCCGATCATATGTCACATATGCATAAAGGAAATACTCAAACCAATACAATCCACTCCCTGACTCGATCCAGAGTCCAAGGAGGTCCATTGATGCCATCGACATCCTCAATCTGTCAAGTGTCCTGCACACTCAGGGGAAACTCGTCAATATCATCTGTCAAGTGTCTTGCACATAACATCACAATCCATCAACATCATCATAAGAATCCATAAACGAAACATACAACATATATTAAAACCAAATCACTTGCACACAAGTGTCCTCAAAGAATAAGTCAATAACATGTGCTCACAAGAACGAGATGTTACAAGTACTTATTCTGAGGTTTTTATGCTATTTTGATATTTGGTTCTTAACAAAAGGTGCCTCAATACTGTCGTAGATTAGTGGGATAACAAATCCATGGAATTATATCTAGGATTTCTATTGAACAATTGAGGTAGCCACACATACTTCATTCCTCAAGAAAACCCCCTCAGATCAATGCTTATATCCATCAATAATTAATATCCAATAAGCAAAAGTCATAGCATAATTCTCTTTGCTTCAAAATGGGAGGTTGGAGGACAGATCTTGGTACTCCTTGCATGTGAGAATTAACCCTTGGTCTAGGTATTGAAGAGATCAGAGTGATAATGCATAGTCGATGTGGAAATACAAAGAGAATAGGTTTTTAAATTGGGCACTCTGGTAGTTTGAATCTGGTTGGGATTAATTTCCTAGTATGTTTGAATTTAGTTCTTGGGCTATTTATCGACACCTTCTGTATTTTTTTGTTTAGTGGAATAATTAATAGGGATTTGGTTTTGGAGGATGGCTTACATCATAGCGTTGGTTGTGCAATTATTTTTAGTGAGCTCTCCTTGAAGCTTGATTTGCAATGGGTTACTTCTTTGGTTTCACTTTTGAATTTGAAACCCTCCAATCTTGTGGCATTTGAGAGTTTTGATGTTGCTAGTTTGGCATTTGGGAATTATTTTGGGTTGACTAATGTGATAAGTCTAGAATTCAAGGGTAGTTTGAGCAGGGGGTCGGTTACACCTTAAAGATTGTTTTCTGGTGTTAATTATCACTGTTCATTATTCCTAGGAAGATCATCAAGACCAAATTTAACAATCAGGGAGCCACACAAGCTTTCTTCTACTCAATTGAGCCATAATATTTTCTTGTGTCTAGCCATTCCTCAATCATTCTAGACTATTGAGGTGCCCAACATGGACAACAGAGACATCACAAAGTTTAGAAGAATCACGCAAAGACATGAGGAAAGTATCCATTTCAATTGGAGCACCTTGCCTTCAATCTCTTCAAAGATGAATGAAATTGAGCATTATTGCATATTCCAACATGCAAAAATTATGGATATGTTGATTCACCAAAAGCAGAGGATAATCATTCTAGAAGTTGATTGCAACATGCTAGTTCGGAATCTTCGCAAGGACACTTTGTCTACAACTTCCAACAATTGGGCATCTGATACTTTGGCACATATAGACTTTAAAGAGGAAGAGACAGTTCACCAACTCAAGGAGCCAATGGACATTTAACAACATAATTCTGTTCCCTCTACCATGGGTCGAGAGGAAGCAAACAATAATCATGTCTTACATTTAATTTTGTGTATTTCAAATTTATTAGAATTCTAGGAGTTTTTGTCAAGTAGGCCATAAGCAAGAACACTTGGAATGTTCTCCATATAGTTTCCTTTGAACTACTTTTTGTAGCAGAAAAGAAATACCTAGGTTTGTTTTATGAAGCACTGGATAGTCTTGTGTAACCGCTATTAGCTTTGCTACAACCCCCTTATTAATATAATAGTATTGTTTCGTTAAAAAAAAAAAATTACTAGAACTTAAGTATAAATAATAATATTTGGGAAAACAACTAATAGTAGCAAATCACTACTTTCAGTTGGCACAAAAATAAATTACAAGTTAAAAATGATAATAATTAATGACTAATTAAACCACTCAATATACGATAGAATATGACTATTCATATACTATTTAGTCATTGATTGTCAAATATTTTTTAGTAGCAAATATAGTCATGCCAACTACAACCAACAATTTTTTGTTATTCATTTCCAAATAGTCATTTATAACTCAACCCTTTTTTTTTTCACTCACAAAAAACTCAAATTTTACTAGAGAATGAAATTTGTAGCACATTATCTACCACTAAAAGAATGGTGTAACATGTGATATTACACCCTTGGATATTTGTGATGTATACTTGTATCTAATTGTCACACCATTTATTAATGATAGCCTCAAAGCATAATCCTTGACATCAAAGGAAAATTGTTTCATGCTCCAAATATAGAGCTTAAATTGAATATTTCCTTACTTTTATCTAAGCATTGTTGTAATTTAATCAAACACACAAAAAACTATTCAATTTGCAATTAAGGTGACTGTTGCATGCAAAAATGTTACACCCATCCAAATATCGTTAATAATGTAGTTTAAGCAACAAAATAAATTTTCAATGCTTGTGGCAGAGTACATTAACAATTTCAAGCATCATTATGCTTTCTTGATCAGATCCAAAGCATACATGTTTTTTCTATCACTTCCCCACCACTCTACACTACATGGAAAGGTCCACCAATTAACATTCTCAGACGATGCTAAACTATAGAAGCCTCTACATATGCTTCTAGAGAACACTACAATTCTGTCTAAGGTCCATCCTTATCTCCTTCATCTTAACCAAATTAGGATGACCCAAACCTTTATGGATGACATGCTACCAATTGAAAGTTTATTGTTGCAATATCTCATTTTTCAAATATCTTCGTCAATACAATTGCACATTCATATTTGACTACAATAGTTTTCAAATTATATTCTTTTCATGGATTCCCTTTTACATCATAAGAAAATTGCATTTCCACACATATATACAATTGTGCCTAATAAAATGTGACATAATGTAGATTGTGTGAGGATTACTTTGGATTTCAACCAATATAACCTCTATACATTGCTTATGCGACACCATTTGGTAAAAAAAAAATGTTATTGTGTAAAGAAAAATTGGCAAAGCCATAATATTCATTGAGCACATAACAAATGTTTATAACCAAATTCACAATAAATTGTAACAAATGTTTATAACCAAATTCAATAAATTGTATGATGCACTTTGGGCTGAACCATAAATATCAAGCACACTTCCTATTGAAATGTTTATAACCAAATTCAATAAATTGTATGATGCACTTTGGAATGAACCATGAATATCAAGCACACTTTCACCAAATTCAATAAATTGTATGATGCACTTTGGAATGAACCATGAATATCAAGCACTCTTTCTATTGAAATAAATCAAACTTCTCAAAACTCATATATTACTTGTGAATTTTATTATGCAATAAAAATATTATTCTATTACTTTTTTAATGATATATTTTTGCTAAAAACATAATGATATTTAATATGGAAAATTTGCTTTTATGGGAAGAAAAATTATACATGCATGATATACACATATGTAATTTGTTATATATATATATATATATATATATATATATATATATATATATATATATATATATATATATATATATATTTATTTATTTATTTATTTTAAATTGTATTTTTATTAATTTTGCATTTCAAAAGCAAAATTTGAAACATATTTTATACATCTTTCTTTTCTCAACAAATTTATCTTTCACATTTTTGTAAAGTGAAAAGAATAACAATTGAAGAGTAAACTTTCAAGTGTATCATGATTATTTTTGCCAACTTTGCGTAATTTTTAAGATACATATTTAGCCAACACATTCTCAGCCAGGGAAATAATAATTTTGAATAAGTTTATATATATATATATATATATATATATATATATATATAATAAAAACAAGAAAATCCTATACTAATGAAAATATAATTTAATGATGAATTTACCAGTGTTAAGTTTGCCACTTAATATAGAATATTTGAAAGATTTTGACCTCTTGGAAGTTGTAACTACCTGAAAAATATGCAAAAACAAATCACTTATAAACCCTCGTTAGAGCTTAACCCTCTACCAAGGGTTTATAAAGCTCGATAGAGGATTTATAAACCCTTGGTAGAGGGTTTTTAAATCATCTCTTGATTTTTTGGTCGRGTTAAAACCCTAGGTAAAGGGTTGTTAAACCTTCATTCAAGCATGCGTGTTGACCAAACCCTTGATTGAGGATCCACTTTACAATCGACTACAATTTTATTTAACTTAATTGTCCTACCAAAAAGTGCTACCCATCTTCATGGATTGACCCTTTGGTCATGAAAGAATGTTGACCTAATAGAAACAATGTCCCTCACATCTTCTCCAATAACGACATATATTGCCTTCACATTTAGAAAAAAAGATTCTAAGGTCCACATCAAAAACTCCAACCATGTTGAGATTGTTTCCATACCATCATTGAGTAGTGTGAMAAGAACCCTTTCCAACTTGRTTTGCCTCCTTTCCTTTGTATATATCCAATTTTCAATATCRAGATTGATCTATAAATGGTCAACCTTGGATAATCCAATGGTCAGATCATCAAAATAGATCAACAATATGACGACTAGAATGAGATTATGCAACTAATATTTTTATATGTTTAGGGATATAATATGAAATAAAACACACCAACCAAATTCTTTAACTATGATGACATGGAGGTAGAACTYRAATAGCAAAGACGCACATTGGAACACACATTTCACCCTAGAAACCCAATGCAAGAAAACCAATAAGAAATAAAGAATTGTGACTTTCATCTATTATATTACAAAGATCACATTTCATAATAAAAAGCATTTTAGGCTTACTATGAAGTAATGAGACGATATGGTATATTATAGGCCTCTAAAAATTCTCTCTCTCTCTCTCTCTCTCTCTCTCTCTCTCTCTCTCTCTCTCTCTCTTTATATATATATATAAACTCTATTAGAATTTCTAGCACTCTCTTACTCGTACTATGGACAACACATGCGACTCAAGAAATTTAACCCTTTTTAATCCTTTTGTTGGGTTTTTGATAGCTAGAATTATGGTTCAATTTAGGGTTTCAGAAATCACTTGGACTTTTAATGATTCTTATTTAAGTCTCTAGTATATTTCTACATGTTACCGTTGCAGGGAATTCACTCTTATAAATAGGCCTAGGATTCCCCAATGAGAGGGTTGGAATCTCATTGGACATAGTTGATAGATCATTATATAATTTCCCTAGATCAACATCTCAAAACATGATATGAGAAAGGAGGAGAGATATATACCTTTTTAACGTTGGTTGAGTAGATCCAAACGAGGCTCTAATATAAGATAGCTCCGACTCTATATTTCTCTTTAGATTTGCATGTGATCAAACAATTAAACCTTTCTCCAATCCAACATATGCATTTCGATGAAGATATAAATCTAAATTTCTTTTAAGTTAAACAATCAAATAGCAATTCCTACATCTAAATAAAATAAGCATGCACAAGAATAATAACAAGGTATTAGGGGGTGGGGCAAGGATTGGAGAGAAGGTAGATCTATATTAGAAAACATGAAATATGTGTTACAATATGCATAAATACATGATCCATTGTTGCGGCCCCTCCATCACCCGAATCTAGGTCCCTTCATCCTTAGTAAGATAAGGCTCTTACTCTCTCAATATGGTAGGTGAATCCAAGTAGATCCACTGGGCTACACTTGAGGAAAGATCTCAATTAGAGAGTCAAAGCAACTCTCTCTCAAGAAAGGACAACAAGGACCAAGGAAAGGTTACCAATATCTATCCCAATACCAACATAAGGGTGTTATATCTCAAACTAAAGTATTCTATCTCACAAAGAACCTCTCTTTTGTAAGGCAAAAAATAGTTCACTTTAGTTGGAAAGACAAATCATGGCTTTACAAGTGTATGATTCAAAATATATCTTGGGAATTTCACTTGCATGGTTTTTAGAGCCATTTTTAGGAATAATTCTAATTAAAGCTTTTAGATTTACTTTTCAAAATAATTCCAAATAAATATTTTAGAGTTACTTTTCGAAATAGTTCCAAATAAAGTAATTTTGACGTTAAATTAAGCTTGAAAAAGTGTTCCTTATTGACATTTCTATTGATAATGATTCAACTCTACTCAAATAATTTGGAGGACCAACTTTGAGTGTAATAATATGCCCCCTAATGTGTGAGGGTTGAATAGAAGTCGGGGGTCAAAATACATTATAAAACCATAGGAGTAATCAAGCAAACCAAGAAGGAGTCTAGCATATCTAGGATCAAGAAAGTAAATGCAACCAAAGACCCAAAGTATTGGACATCTACCTTCCCCAAGGCAAGCATACACATGCTTAGGTGAAAATAAACATGGTTTCTAAATCAAGTACTCTACGGGTCCATGAGCATATAAAAATTGAGAACATGGCTACAAAAGAATACACAATGGATCCAGGTTAATCATAATAACATAGCCATGGAAAAATACATAGTAGATATACAACTTAAAATACATCAAAATAACACCCATATCAATGAACAAACTAGACAATCCTTCATAAGCCAACGCACTACAAGAGAATAAACTTGAGTGAAAATAGAAAGAAGGCCACCACATCCCAAGGTTTTCAAACGCAACCCACCATTGGTTCAAATATACACCATGTGAACAAATAAGATGAAATCAAACATGGGAGGAGCCATCTAGTCACCTATCAATGAGGCATATTGTTGCTAGATGCGAGTTAACCCACCAATAATGATAATGGGAACCAAGGAACTAATGTACATTATAAGAAACACAAATAGATATGTTAGCATTGAACACTAATATAATCAATCAATTAGGGGTCCTTGACTGATACCCACTATCTATTGCAAGGGAACCTACCACTAACAACTGCAAGCCCCAAGGTACTACAAAAGTCCCTAAGTCTACCTCCCAAAATAAAGTGTTGTTGTCAATAGGAGAAGACTTGTAAATGAGAAGGCAATAATGAATCCTTACACACTAGTGTGAGATAAAGCATCAAAGATGATGGTGAATTGGATATAAATTGACACAGGGAATGGTCGACATGGATAGTCAAGACATCCAAGGAATCCCTAACATAGGCTAAAAATTTCCCTTGAATATTAGCATAACACAAGAATGACCTGAGTAGCAATAGACGCTAAAAAAAACCAATGATATAAAACAACAAGGTAGGATACATTAAAGGTTCTCCATAATGATTGGAAGAGTAACCAAAAGGAGGAAAAAAAACTTCAAAATCATGTTAAAGTTCCTAAGGCAAGACTACAACCTAGCTATAAAGAAAAGAATCAAAACAAGTGCATCCTTCAAGGGTGACATGAATTTATTGCTACCACAAAAATGAATTATAAAGATCTCGATTCTCCACCCCCCCCCCCCCCCCTTTTCTCTTCCTTTCTTTTTTAATTTTTTTGTCTTTTTCATATTACAAAGCCTGAAAAGGGAAAAAAGTGATGCTATAATAACATGGATGAGACGAGTGGCATGACGCAAGCAACAAAGTTCCTAGCATATGGAACACACTAATGCAAACAAAAGGAAAGTGGAAAAATGCAGGATATGGACACTCATAAGTGTGTGTCTCCTAGGGACAAAGGAAGTGCAATGGATGAAAATGGAATAACAACATATTGTGAATGAAAAAGGTAGTAAGCATGTGGTAGTGAAATGCAAAAAGGAATTAGGCACAAAAGCACAGACAACTATAAGTAGTGCAAATGCAAATCAAAACATAAAGGGAGCCCACTCAAAAATTGGCCAGAAAATAGATGAGCAAGAAGAATGAAGGGTTCCAACTCAAAGTCATTGTGGGAATAATTGATTCGAAATGGATCCGAACCAAGAATGGTTGTAAGACTTTGTGCCTATGATGAAATTGAAAGTCATCAAACTATGTAAAATACAATGCACATGTAAAGTCAAATAAGACAAAAATGAAAACGTGAGGAATTTTTTTTTTTTAGAATTTAATGAAATGAATAATAGAGGAGAATGTTGAGGAATGGGAAATGAAGAGCCATGTCTATTGGCCTTCCCTTACCCCCCAAATCTCCCTATCTCCTCATTCCCTCTCATTATCAAGGGGTCTTTTTCCCAAGAAAGCGAGTACTAAGAGGAGGAGAGGATTGTACTAAAGATTGTTGATATGAATACATTGATCCCATTTGAATTTGATTTTCCCTTTAATTTGTTGGGTATACTAATATGTTGGTTAATGGGTGATTCATTGAGTTGTGGTTTCGTTTTAATGTCTTCTCACTAGTTAATCTACCTCTATTGATAATTTAATGATGCTAGGAATTCATTGCTTTTCTTACTGGCAAGTTAGTCTACACACTACACCAGTTAGTGGAGCAAATACACTTTTAACAACTCTTTGTTTTCCACCATCCAGATCTTGGAATTGTATGGTTCTCCTTTCAGAGCTATTGCTACTTGATAGGGAGTTTCCAATCTAGTTTAGTGTGTTTCAGAGTGCTTAGTGTGAATCTTAGTGTTTGTGTTAGTGTAGAGATTGAAGTTGTTTGGAGAGTGTGTTTCAGAGGAAAACTACCTTGAATTCGGGTGGGTGTCTCGGGTGTTTGGGTGTTAAGTCCTTATCTTCTCGGTGGGTGTTCGGGTTTCTCCTTCCTCGTACCACTGCACATTCCTCGTACCACTGCACATTCCTCGTACTACTGCAAGAACAAATACTGATACTGATAGGGAGTAAAGGAGAACAAATACTGATAAGGTCATATCGTTAGTAATATATTCGCTAGGTCAGGTCGTTAGGTCAGGTGTTATCTATCATTAGTAATCCGTTATCTATCGTTAGTAATATATATCTATTTGGGCGTATCCATATAATTACCGGCATTACTGGCATCATTATCTATCTATTTCATTACTTCTTCTATGGAGACAACTGGGAAGGATACTTATTGGGATGACTACCATGACTACCACGACTACGGGTACAGGCTCATTATTAATACGACTTATACGGGCTCATACGACTTATTAATACGACTAGATCGGAGAATAAGGAGAAGTCGGAGTCAAGTCTTTAGTCCTTACCTTTGCACATGACCTTTCATTACTACCTTTATTTGTCTCAGTACATGAGGCAATCTATCTATAGCAGGAGGCAATCTATCTATAGCAGTCGTCCTTCCTCACCCTCCTTTGTCAGGGGAGTTGGGGCTCAACCTAATTATTCTTACGACCCTCTATCTCAAAGTATGGGCACATAACCTATAAGAGGAAGGCTATCTATAGGGGTAGAACCAATAAGTAAGGAGGGGCGGGTTCAATAGCTCACTCTTACCTATCATTCTATTTCCCATCCTTTTCTTTGAGTATAGTGCAACCTTTGGCTGAGAATCTCCTTCCAAATATCATGCAGTTGCTCTTTTTTCTACAGATAAGATAGATGAAATCATGTCTTCTAGAGTTTTTGAAGGCATATGACTAAGAATAAAAATGACAATGTTGTATTTAGAAGACAAACTATTTAACAAAATGGATTTGGCATCCTCTTCCTTAACTGTAGCTTTGACTTTTGCTAGCTATCTAATAAGAGATCTCCTATTGCTTATGTGGCTAGACATAGTGACTCCATCATATATCATGAATCCGAACCACTAAAGCTTTAGAGAAAACTTTGCATTTATCATTTATGTTCCAAAGGATTTATTCAAATTATTCTAGATTTCCTTGGACAATCTTTTTAGATCTACATGATGCAACTTAGAATCTAAGAGAGCAAGGCCAACAATAGCTTTAGCTATATCATCTATGCTCCGCCATTCTAGTAGTTTATTGGGATATGTGTGATTGCTAATTTCCATTGCTATTCTGTGTAATTTATTTTTCATTAGATGCATCTAGATGTTCACTTTCTAGGTGTGAAAATTGATGTCATTAAACTTTTCTAAGGGAGTTTCTTTTCTAAAAAAATTCTGTATCCAAACCTTTTTGGAGATTAATAGGAAAAAATTGTATTATGGAATATACCTCTACTTTTGCAAATTAGGGCTGGTGGTTGCTATACAACTTGGTAGTTGTATGATGGGTAGTAGTACTACAAATGATACAACTTGTCCATTGGTGGGTGGTAGCATTATAGGCGGTGGTTGATGATTGGTGGTTAAAGAATGAGGAATCAACAACTCCTTTAAGTAAAAAAGACAACTTCACCTTTATCCTTAGTCACTAGCTTCTCCACGAATCCATTGATCATCTTTATCCTTGGTGGTTGGGTCTGATTTGAGAATGACAACAACTGGTTCTATTGGCTATGCAATTGTTTGATATGTGATGACTGAGATTCAACTAAACTCTTTACACATCCACATGGCATCCATGTTCTACATTACATTGGTATCATATTACAAAATGGACTAGATCACTTAATGATGAAACCCTAGGTAGAGTTGAGCCAAGTCATTGAGCACAAAGGAAGATACACACAATAACACAATATTGTATCATAAAAATACTTTCGTCCATTACAATGGGATTCAATTGTCTTATATAGGGTCGAGAGGTGATATTTGTCCAAAACCCTAAAATCCCATAATAACTAAAAAACCTATCTTTTAACTAAGTCACTAAAGTGACTTTATTTCAAATGTAAGTCATATATTCTAACATACACATGGCGTGGGAGAATTGCACTTACAAAATATAAAATCCACTCATCTTCACTCATCATAATCCTAATGACTAAGGACACAATCTTGATCACATTTTCTGAATGAATTGTTCGAAGGAACTCAAAGAGAGAATAGTAAAAGTTATTTGGTTTCCCTTATGCTTTAGAGAAAAAATAGGCTCTACGAATATGGGCTTGAATCATATTTTCTGAATGAATTGTTCAAAGGAACTCAAAGAGAGAATAGTAAAAGTTATTTGGTTTCCCTTATGCTTTAGAGAAAAAATAGGCTCTACGAATATGGGCTTTGATTCAAGGTTGAAATATTGAGAGTAACAAGTTTAGGTTCAAATAGAGGATATCATCATATTTCTTTGGATTGATAGAATCAAATTTCAACACAAATAATACACTTTGGAAATTTGATAACATTAATCTGAATGTCATTGATGCCATGCCCTTTAAGACATTTTTCTATTGTTTATAGCCTAAGATTATATTGGTAGGTAGGCACATTGATTTGTGATGTGAGGAAGGCTCACACGATTCCTTTTAATCTGAGTATAAGGGTGAGAAACACCATTCTTATGCTACAAAAGGATAACGTTTATCTTTGAGTTTCCACTTACTTTGAATACCGTGTGTCCATTTGAGAGTCTTTTGTATTGCTTTATTTTGTTTACTCTACTTATAGAGCAATGGCATTGATGCATATTACTCTACTTATATATAACAATGACATTGATGCATATTACTTATATAGCAATGACATTGATGCATTGTACAATCCAATTATCTTTTATCTACTATTATACTTATACTTGGTTTTCATTTAAAGATGATGTGCCTTTGTTACTATCATGTGGTCTTTTTAGTGATTTCCTCTCGAGAATTAATATATAAGTAACTTTTAAAGATTTCTCTAGGTAATCCAATACTCTTTATATCTCTTTTCCAAATCAGTAAATATCATACTAAGCATGCATCTTATACGATGACATTAGTTGGAAACCAATTAAATGGTAACAAATATCTTGAAGGCAAAGCAAGAATCACATGACAAAAGTTTGCATTTATTTCTTTGGAGATGGGAAGCAATAAACACTTAAAAATGTCTACATATGTTTCTTTGAAAACGGTTTCAAGTAACTATAGTAAGGTTATTCTTTCTAATGAACTTATAAATGGTACTACAAGAATGTCTACATATGTTTATTTGAAAATGGGTTCAAGTAACTATAGTAAGGTTATTCTTTCTAATGAACTTATAAATGGTACTACAAGATCTACACAGTTTTCTTATCCCTTTTATAGCTCCAATGACATTCTTAATTGATTCTGTGGTGAACCAAGCCGGTTCACTATGTAAATATCCAATATAAATAAGGACAATACACAATAATTCATTTAAAGATAGTAAATATATTTAATAATAATGTATAAGAATATGATATGAATGAGTTATTACATATGAGAAATGAGGGCTTGCATATATATCCCGTGCAGGGGTGCCTTTTCATAAGAGACATGACCTTTCATATGTCATGTCTCTTCATAATTAATAATTACTTATTACTTATTTATATTTACATATTTATATATATTTGTGTTTGTTACATTGCCTTCCCCTTAGAAATGCTTTGTCCTTAAAGCATGTTTATGGAGAGGCTTACTTCTTCGTTCTGGCTTGCAATGTCTTCGCACGACTCTCTGTTTTTGGTGTTGTTAAGATTGATGATACCAAATGATATGAGTAATGAAGAGTTGAGCAGAACTGTTGAATTGTGAAAGGGTCAAACCATCATAATTCAATCTTTTGCAGAATGTTGTATTTCCACGATGAATGATTTTCTTCATGTATTGACGTCGCCATGTTAATGGCTGAATTTTGATTGGTGAGGATACTTGGATCTTCCATCATTTGTACTCCAATGTCTCTATATGTTTTTTCTTCAACTGGATTGGCATCTTCTTGGGCTTTAGTGTCTAAATTATCAAGTTTCTCTTCTTTCAATTTTTTGATTTGTTCTAGTAGCTTGTGATTGAGGTTTTTCAAACGAGAATTTTCTTCATTTTTTTCTGATAGGTTCTTGTCGAGATCTTGGTTCTCTTGTTCCAGCTTCTGAACACGTTGTTTTCGAAACTTTGACTTCTTGATATGTGTAAGTAGTTTTTTACTATGTTCTTTTAAACGAGAAATTTCTTCACTTTTATCCTTGATAACTTCGTCAAATTCTTTTTGCATTCTTTGCATTGATTTTTTTTATTTTCTTGAAGTATCACTTCTGAGATATCGTTAAAGTCTTCTGGTGTTACAGAATCTGGCTCTGATGCGGTGTCTTGCAATGTTAGCATTTTCTCCTTATAGGGGAATGTCACAAAATTTTTCTCCATGTTTAGTATGAAGGTACCTAGATTTTTAAACCAAGGTAGCTCGATAATGATGTCACTTTCTTCTTTATACATAGTTGTAACATAGATTTGAGATCTATATTCATATTCATCAATTTTCACTTGTAGCTCCTTAATTTGAAAAATATATTTCTTTTCAATTATATTCAGCTCTGGAATTAATAATTGATTTGCCATATCAATATTAATGTAATTTTCATTATCGTCCGATTATGATGTTAACCAAACTCTTCCTTGAATACTCCCCTCTAATGTAGAAAAACCGTAATATACGATTGAACAACCTTCATAAAAAAAATCTTCCTTCTGTCATTTTATTAGAATCCATTTGTCTTTCGTCGATATTGACATCACGAATTTCAAATTACTCGTTATAACTCATCTTAATATATATATATATATATATATATTCTTAAAACTTTTGTAATTCTTCTTAGTACTTTTATAAATTTATAAAAAGTTTTCATTAAAATATTCCTTTATCTATAATATATGTATTATTTTTTCATCTTCTAAATATAAACGTCTTTAAAAAAAACCTTTTTATAACCTTTCCTTTTAAATTAATAATGATATCTTCCACTTTTTTAATTCACTTTTTAAACTATAATTTTGATTGAATGTATATATAATCAATATATATCACCCTTTTTCTTTTTCACTCTATAGTGTAAACTTTTAATAACTTTATTTTTATAACCTTTCCTTTCAAATTAATAATGATGTCTTCCACCTTTTTAATTCACTTTTTAAACTATAATTTTGATTGAATGTATATATAATCAAAATATATATCACCCCTTTTCTTTTTCACCTTATAATGTAAACTTTTAATAATTTTGCTTTTATAAAAAATCCTTTTAGATTTTATGGCTCCTTTATAATAATAAAAGTCATCACATTTTCCCACTTTAAAGATGTAAATTGCCCATGTTGTTTTTTAACATGGGCTATTAAAAGTTACGATAACTTTTCTTTTCCTGTTGAACCTTTTCTTATCGCTTTTTTTTTAATGGCCTTTTACCTCACCTTTTTGAAAGAAGGCTTAACCAAATTCTGTTATCTTAAACCACAAATATCTTGAAAAATTGCGATTCTCCACAACGATTGAAGAGAATGGTCACAACCCACTTATTGACCAATGGATTCACCCAATTAATGGCAGTTCCCAACTAAGGTGTGTCGTGGCACTTAAGGAATTCAAGAAGATAAATCATCAGTGATTTTACTCTCTAAAGCATCAGTCATTTTCATTTTTATTTGCAGGCACGAGAAAGAAGATAAATCCAACCATCACCCAGTCACAAGGTTATGTGCCTTTAGCCTTCAACTCGGGTGTCGTGGCACTTAAGGAATTCAAGAAAGAATAAAATGAATTAACTACACTACTCAATCAAGTGGAATGTGGTTGAATTTCTTTAAAGGCCCGCATAACTAGTACGTGGAAAGAAAACTTCAATTGGTTCCTTGGTTAGCAGGATAGAAATTTCTAATGAAAACTTAATAAATGATAACTACAAATAAATGAGTACTAATATCTATGAACAAAAGAATGCTTGAAAAACAATAACAAAAAATTATCTTTATAATTTAATGCTATAATGAAAGTTAACTGTGTGAAAAATTAAGGAAACAAAATAAATTCAAAGAAAGTGAGATTAGAGGGGGAGGAGGGTTTTTTTAAATAGTTGTTTACTATTTTTTTGCTTGCTTCCTTATTAACTCCTTTGACTCAAATAGGTATTCAAGTGGTTCCCTATCACTTAGGTGAAGCAAAAAGGGAAACTAGTCACTTCCTAGCAGGTTAGTAATAATTTTTTAGTGAATTTTATTACAAATATGAAAATAAAGAGGACATAAAGTTGAAACATACAAGTATAAAACAACCAACAAAGAAGCAGGGATGATTTTAAGGATGAGAATTTGTATTAAAATGTAGAAACCTGGGATAATCTTACTAGTCCTGAATATGTAAAATGTAAAATATTTGGAGATAGATTTATAAAATATTCAAATTTCTAAGGATTTTATACAGTTTCTATAAAATTTTGATGTTTTTTAACATAAAATAATTTTATTGTATGGAATTTGGACGAATAATTTTTAGAAAAAATGAAAATTGATGAATCTTTTTTTGGGAAAAACCATGGAAAATTAGCCCATTTGCTAAATTTAGGCCCTAAAATCATCTATGCAAAAAATGCTATCTTAGAAGGGTAAACTCACCAAAATGGTCAATTTTCTTGTTCAAGATAACAATAGAAAACACATAAAACAAAAATTAGAAGAGAACAATAGAAGAAAGGGAACAAGATGGATACAACCAACAAAGAAAGAAAATTTTGAGGGCTATCCTAAAGGACCCCTAGATCTCCTTGTTGCTAATTATGGTTGATATGCTTGGCTCCTTCTTAAAATCTACACAAACATTAATATAAAAAAAATATACAAGAGTTGTTAGTAAGTAAAAAAAAGAAAGTCAAACCCAAAGAAATAGTAAGAAACAACTAGCTAACCAATCCCTCTCGAAGATAGATAACATAACTAGCATTTACCACTATCTCTCAACCCTCAACTAGCAAGTATTCAAATCCCAACAAATGAAAGAGGACAAATAAGCACAATCACTAAGAACTCCAGAGAAAAGCTAACACGCTTAGGTGATATATTCAACAAGTCCTCCTTAATACAGAGCCCCTCCTCTTATTTATAAGAGAAGATGAGGATAGGGTAAGGTCATGAGCCACTTATCACTTTTGGAAAAGTGACAAGTGGACCAACCCTAAAATATATTTTGTATTTTTTCAAAAAGTAAATCAAATTAAATTTGATTTCAAAATTAATTACAATATTTTATTCAAAGTAAAAAACATTTGAGGAATTTCAAGTTTTGGCAAAAAGTCTTCGAGGGAAAATGACAAAATTTGTGTTACATCATCATTTGCCTTAGGATTTGTTCCATCCCAATGGCATATTTGATTGCTATCCATGGGTTTGCAGTTGCAAATTGGTGAATTCATGGTGTCCAAATGGGAATCAATGACTGCTAGATTCACTGAGAGAGAAAGAGCCATGGCTTGGGGAAAGATTGGCCTACATTAGAGGGAAATGGATCATGGAATCAGTCACTAAAAGTATAGAAATGCCAACTATTTAGGCATTTTCAAACCTAGTTTTATGCCCCCTTTCTACCTATAAGGCTGTCATAAGTTTTGGTGAAGCATGGCTTCATTCTGAGCTTGAATTAGAAAAAAGAGGCTTGGGTCTGAACACTTGAAAGACTAATCCCCTATACCTAATAGCTATGGTTTTGGAATTTTAGGTCTCTATACTAATTTTTTTGTCTCACCATCTTCCCAATGCCTTTTTTTTTGCACAAATCAGGCTCCAGATGAGTGAGATTTGACTCTAGAAAGGTTATGGGAAAGTGTTGGTTGGAGGGCCCATCTAGGTAAAAATATGAAACTGAATCTGAAATTCATGAGTCAATCCTAGAATTTGCAGGTTGCTATAGGTCTATAGGTTTGTAGCTGAAATCAGTTTCTTTTGATTCTAAAAATTTGACCTTGGAGGCCACCAATTAGGCCCCCCATCTAACACTTGTTCCCAGGCTAAACCGGGGTCCTTTACACTCTTGAATGTTTGACTTAAATTCTAGGTTGAGTTTGTGAATGACACCACTATATCTAGGTTCTATAATCTGATGCAGTAATCTGGGTTGTTTGCAAGAAAAAAATTGCCTCTAGATGAAGAAATTATGCAATCAACTTTTCCGGTATCACTTGGTGGGGGGAAAACATAAAATTTTATTATAGAGTTTGAACTTATATTTTTCTATTTTATTTAATTTTCCATTTATTATTATTTTTTTAAAAATTATATATATATATATATATATATATATATATATATATATATATATATATATATATATATATATATATATATATATATATATATATATATATATATATATATATATATATATTAAAAACATATACACCAAACCCCATTGTAAACCATAGGATAGACATTTTTTTTTTTAATATATATCAGTGACAGATAGGAAGGGTGACAATGGCTCTGCTAGAGTGGTGGGACAACCCCTCACTACTCTCCCTTGTGTTTTCTAAGTGGTCCAATGATGCAGGATGTTTAGAGGCACACAGGTGGAAATATTTGAAGACCTTCGCTATGAGCTAAGCAATGATGACGAACAAGCAGGGGTGGGTAATATTTCAATGTACAAAGGGTGAGGGGACCACCGTTAGTAGTGGCGACCAAGTGGTGAACTAGGTGCATAGTTGGGCATAACGGGGTGCATGCTCCCACTACTACATATTGAAAAGTTTGCGATGACTACTTGCGATGAAAGTACCCTTTCATCGCAAAATTCAAGAGAAAAAGTTCAAATTTTCAATTTTGTTATAAATACAGCCTGTATTCGTTGCTCTCTCGACAGACTCAAACGTTCGTTTGTTTTGCGACAATCATGAAGATAGTGGACGATCATCTCTCTTTTGACGAACTTGTGAATTCGTCGCAAGAGCGACGATAACTATTGACCATTACATTATTTGACAAAGTCCATATTGACCGTTATACTCTTTGACAAAGTCAAAAATGATTTTCTCAACTTTCATCGCAAGAGTGATGATATGACCGTAATGACCGCTATACTCTTTGACAAAGTCAACATTGATTTGGTCAATGTTCATCGCAATTGCGAAGACAGTGACCTATAAATATTTTATGAATTAGAGATGTTGCAACAATATTTCTATAACAACGATGATTAAGAAAAAGGGTATTTTTGTGTGGAAGTTGTGCGGAAGAATGTCGCAGAATATAATTAGAGGTGGAGAAAAAAGTAAAGAGGGTGAAAAGGGTGATGGTAGATGTTATTGCCCTTACAAAAAATGTTGCCTCATACCTCCCGTAAGAATTTTAATAGCAACAACAACAAAACATTGTAGGAAATGTGGGCACATTGATGGCGGATCGAATGAATATCGTCCCATGGTAATTAGCTATATATTCATATGTTTTTATATTGTCAATTTTATATAAAATTATATATATGTATATACATCGTTTGAATTTTTGTTTTAGTACACACTAATTTTGCATGATTGTTTGTAATTATAAAGTTAGAGTTTCCCTCTAAATTTCCGCAGAATATTGCACCAAGTAGTAGTAGAAATGTTGTACAAGCTGAGGAATATGATCAAGCAAATGAGCATCTCATGGAAGAAGATGATGGGACAAATCAAGTTAATGATCCCATTGAAGAAGATGATGGGACAAATCAAATGATCCAAGATTTGTTTTCTCAAACGGATGAGGATGGGGACAATGATGGTATTTATGATGAACCTCTATTAGAAAAGGAAAATAAACGACTTTATGAAGGATCAAGAGCAAATATTCTCTCCGCTACATTGCTGCTAGTGAACTTAAAGGTTATGAATAATTTGTCGAACACTTGTATGACATAGATCCTAAGGTATGTAATATGTTTCATCTCATATTATACATAAATGTTGATTTTTTTCTATTTTTTTTAGTGTTAATTAATGTGTAAAATAAGAATGCAATTTTTATGATTAATATTCTTTACATTAACTAGTTATTTGTTATGTTGTAGATTGTTAGGTGAATTTTTGTTACCATCGTCAAATATTTTACCTTGTACATATCAAGGTTTGCATTCCATTATGAAAGACATTGGAATGGATTATCAAACTATAGATGCATGTCCTAATGATCATATTATATATTATGGACAACATGCTTCAAAAACAGAATGTCTGCAATGCCTTATCAGTAGATATCGAACCAATCAAGTAACAAAAAGGGTGCCTCAAAAGGTTCTTCGTCATATTCCCATAATTCCACGTTTCCAACAATTTTTTAGGTGTGAAATCATAGCACAATTTATGGATTACCATGCACGTAACCAAAGTGGAGATGGTGTTCTTCGAATGCATGTCGATGGTTCTGCATTTAGGGAAATTGAGGAAAAATGGGAAGATTTCAAAGATGAACCTTGTAATGTTAGGCTTTCATTGGCAGCTGGCAATGTTAATCCATTCAGAGAGATTAGGTCTATTTACTCATTGTGGCCTATTTTTGTTATCAACAATAACATTCCTCCTTGGATGTCAATAAAGAGGGAGCACATAATGTTGATAATGATTGTTCCAGGTATTTGTTTACAGTAATTTTTTGAATCTAACATTTTCATTTATTTCATTTTTTGCATAATATCTTTTGTTTATTTATTTACTTATATATACATGATATCATGGTTATAGTAATTATGTGTAATTTCAAACAATTAGGTAAGTACCAGGTTAAATATATGAATGTATATATCAAGCCTCTTATCGACGAGCTACTAAAGTTATGGGCTGACATCACTATGTATGAAATCTGTAAACCAATCGGGGAGAAGAAATTTAAATTCCGTGGAATACTTTTATGGACAATTCATGATGCCCCAGGACTAACATTCTTGTGGTATGTAGCATTCTAATATTGTTCTTTAATACTATATAATTTTTTAATGATATCATGCTGCATATTTAATTTTTAAATAATCTCATCGTATAATTGACATTAATCCATTTGTTGCAAGTCTTCAAACAAAGGGTTAATTTGCATGTCCAGTTTGTGGTCCTAAGATGAAGTATCATCATTCAATTTTTTTAGGAAAGGTGGTGTTTGATGAGTATAGGCACCTCCTCCCTAAGAACCATAGGTATCGTACTACTGAAAAACATCTTTTCAATGGGAAAGAAGAGACTGGTTTAAAACCACGAAGAATGACACCTCACCTATGGAGGTTGGAATATAATAGAAATCGTCAAGGTACTCAATTTCTTTATGTATCGTATATCATGTGATGTTTTGAATGTTTATTTTAATCATTGAATTTATTTTACCGTATTTGATAATTATTTTTGTGATTTCTTTTATGCTTCATGAAGGCTGCCATCATGAAGGTATTGATAATGGGCTTCCACGAGGAAGGAAATGTTATCCCACTCAATTCATGAGGTTTCCCTACTAAGAATGTGACAGAAACGTTATGGCGAATCATAGATGGTAGGAGGGACAAAGAAAAAATTGTCAAAATTTGTACTGACATTTAGGAAGCCAATCATGCAATGCGAAGTGTGATCCGATCAAATAGATCAGATGGACTAGACCGAAATAACCTTCCATGGTTATTAACAGAGCAACAAAGCAATGGTGTAAAAGAGGTCATTCAAAGAATCAAATTTCCCATGGGTTTTGATTCAAACATAAATAATATCTTAACGAAGAAAGGTGAATTTGGTGGGGATAAAAACACATGATTGACATACCTTCATTAAGGTAATAATTTTGGTATACATATATATATATATATATATTGGCCTTATACATATTTTAATTTTTTTTTGTCTACTTTGGTCAAAACAAATAACGATTCATTTTTTTGTTACAGTATGTTTTACTGCTATCTCTCCCAAACGACTTTGACAACAACATCAAACAAGTTATATATAATCTTGGAAAATACATGAGGTAAGTAGTTGTGATTTATATGCAAAATGTTCTTTCAAATTATTGTTGTACATAATGACACATGTTTTACTTGTAATGTAATATATTATATTATGTTATGTTGAAACATGTTATTTTCTTGTGTCATGATCTCATGTAGATGGTTGTAATTGAAAGAAATCCATGAAGATGATATAAAGCATTGGAAGAGAGAAATTCCTCGTCTAATGTGTGAAATGAAAAAGTATATATCTCCAACATTTTTCAATGCACAAGAACACTACCTCATACACCAAGTTGAGGAGATTGAAATTTGTGGACCTGTTCACACAAGGTCAATGTGGATGGTGGAGAGGCACTTGAAATCATTGAAGGCGTTGGTTAGACAAAGAGAACGTCCTGAGGGTTCTATGGTGGAGGGATATATGGTATATCAATACATTGTTGGAAGATTGGTTGTTGTCATTGATGTCCACCCTAGTCATGGGTTTTGGACCGAAAGATTGATGAAGGTATTTGGACATGAAGGACAATGCACATGCAAATACAACACCCATGGATGGATAGTATACATCATGTTGTTTCAGGTGGTATGTGACACATCACATGGATCCTCATGGTTGAGGAGAAATGAATTTTTGAAGATGACAAAATGAATTGAATAAGGAAGTACATGTAGGCCCTGGAAATAATTAAAGAACAAAATTACAAAATAAGAAAGTGTCAGGTCAGTCCTAATGTTAAAATGAAGTGACATAAATGGTATAAATAAATATCATTATACATTCATTTGACACACAAGTCAAATTTCAAAGGAAAATCAGAAGTAAAGAAGGCCGTATTTCAAGGGAGGATGAAGTCTTTTAGTGATGTGTTCTAAGGTATGTTATTTTCAGGTCATCTTACCATTTTCGCTATATTTTTTTTATAGAATGATTCAGATGGTGAAATTGCTATGGTATTGAGAAGACATATCAAGGTAATTGTGGTAAAAGTTTCAGCTCTTGATTCACTATAATTATGGAGATACACTCTGTGGAAGATAGGGTTTTTGACCAGTCCTGAAGCTAGTCAATAAACAAGTGTTCCAGTTAAAACAATCAAAACTTATTCATAGAGAATCCAAATGAAATGGGACAAATTTCATTGGAAATATTACAGACTTTAGCTTCTTGTGTGAGAGTTTCAGAATCTGATGTTAAATATTGAGTGCGGGGCATTCTGTACAAGTTAGGTCTCCTGAATAAACCAGAATTGAACAAAGTCTACCATTCTCTCTATAACTTGTTTTTATAGAGGATTCAAGGAGTGAAACTTGGAGAAGTTTTAGAGAATACATTGAGTAATATTATCTATAGGATCAAAGTATTCCAAGAATTTAAGAATTTCAGAAATTGAAGATGTCTCAGGAAGCATTATCAAGTTCTATGTGATGGTTGCTTGATGGTGATGATTTAATGTAAAGTTTTATTATCTCTCATATATTCTTGGGTGGAATGAAGGGGAAAGGATGGAGAGTTAAATCCTCTCTTTATATTGGAGTATTGTATCTTCCTTTTGGAGGTTTATCCCTCTCTTTACATTTGGAAGCTGTAGCTACCTTTGGAAGTCATTACTTCCCTTGAACAATAACTATTGATTATTTCTCATATATTGTGCATGGTGTATTGTGGTGTATTGGTGTAACTATTATACTACTGCTCATTTCTCATTGGATATAGTTGAATGGTTTAAGTATAATTTGAAAAATGTTTTAAATTGTACTTGATACTGATTCACCCCCCTCTTAGTATCAACAATTGGTATCGGAGCAGGTTTCCTTTAGAACAATTTAACCATTGGAAGGAAAATCCTGAGCAGAGATGGATGACCATGAGCACATTTCAAATGGGATTCAAAAATTTGATGGAAGAAATTATGCATACTGTAGTGATAGAGTGAAAACTTACCTAACATATTTGGGAGTAGACATTTGGTACTCAGTTGTAAATGGCTATGTAATCCCAAATAATGCTCCAACCGATCCAAATAAGAAGAAGCTTATGAGTTGTAATTCAAAAGCCAAACATGTTATTCTAGCAGCATTGGCACCAACCATTGCTAGCAAAGTGATGGGTTGCAACACTGCTAAAGAGGTATGGGACAAACTCAAGAGTATCTACGAAGGTGATCCA
>ML777064.1:596964-622443 GCA_009831015.1 Picea engelmannii | reverse complement strand
GTGTGACAGTGGTTCCATCATTCTACTTCTACTTCAGGGTGGCAGGACGGGGCAAGGACAGGTGGTTGTAGCCACCTTCTGGTTGTAGCCGGAGAACATTGGGGGTTGTAGCCTCCTTCTGGTTGTAGCCAGAGATTTGGGGATTTGGAGCTTCCCTCAGGTTGTAGCCTGAGAAACTAGGGGGTTGGAGCCTCCTTCCAGTTGCAGCTGGAAAACAAAAGAAGTTGGTGCTTCCAATGAATGTAATTCTTCAAGACATATAAGAAAAAGTATTCCGTGTTTTTTTCCCGATTTGGGTTTCCACGTAAAACACTGGTGTAATGTGTATATGTACGATTGTTCATTTGTTATAATGCTTCATTGATATAGCACTTGGATTATATGGTTAAAAGGGATTAAATTTCTCTATTACTGATTCACCCCTCCTCTCAGTAATCCAACAATATACTCAACACCCATAAGGATGACAAGGCAGGTTAGTAAACTAAGAATTTGTGCTAGCTAAAAATACATTCTATTTTGTAAAACATCACTCCTTCCACATCACCCTTTATTATTTACATGGATTATTTTATTTGCTTTCCAATTTCATACAACCACATTCAATAATACAAAAATGAGATAATCACTGGACTTTTACCCAATTTAAAATAAATTCGTTGATTTTCCAATCAAATCTTAACAAGTTGTTGAATGTGCTACGAATATCATTGACTTATTTATTTTGGGCTATGCTACATGGTTTTATGCCTAGTTAAGGAATTGATAACATAAATTACTATTCTAATTGTTTCCAACGATTTGATTATTATTGGATACTTTTACAATTGGTGAACAGGGTATGTTATGATTAGACTGAGGTTGAGTAGTTGATAATCTACACAAGAGCACAAGGATTTCAAGAGCATCTCACTGTCTAAGGATTTATTCTTAATTATATAAAACACATATTAATCCCCACCATTAACTATGCTAAAAGAAGATGTTATCTATAACAATTACATATCAATATCATAAAACGATGACCACATTAACATTAACATTACCAGGAATATTAGCATTAAGATAGGTTTAGGATACTTCATAAGTGTGAACTCCACGTTGAAGACTAAAGGAATTAAAAACTCCCTCAACTTATCGCAACATTGAAATGTTTTAAATTTGATAATAAAATATTTTTAAAGTAGATATTGAAATATTTTAATTATGGTATAGATTAAAATATTTTTGTTATTAATAATTTTTAAATACCATGTATTGACTCTACTTAAACATAAATTAAATACAAATCTCCTTTATACCAGACTGAAAAGAATACCTCTTAACCCAATGAACGTATAAATTAATAGTTAATGTAAATAAATCAAAAGAATATTTAAAATTACATATCAATTTTATGTAAAATCGCTAAAAATCAATTGATTCTGATAAGGTGATAGTACTTCAAAAAGGTTATGTGGAGCGTATTTAAAGGTTGATCCCAACAATCAATTCCTAAAGACCTGTGCCGCAGTGATTCTAAATTTAAATTCTTATACAAGGATTTCCAAGCAGATAATGAGTAAAATATAAGTATGGGGTCAACAGTGAATTGAAGTGGCACATTCTTTTCTCTGCTCATGGATATTCAGGACCACAGTTTATAAAAAAAAACGCCCGCAGTAATATATAAACGCCCACTGTAATATATAAATGCACACAGTAATATAAAAACGCCCACGGTAATATAAAAACGTCCACAGTGATATATAAACACCCACAGTGATATAAAAACGCCCACAGTGATATAAAAACACCCACTGTAATATATAAACGCCCACAGTAATATTTAAACGCCCACAGCAATATAAAATGCCCACGTTAATATAAAAGCGCCCACAGTGATGTATAAATGCCCATAGTGATATAAAAACGCCCACAGTGATATATAAATGCCCACAGTGATGTAAAAACACCCACAGTGATATAAAAACGCCCACAGTGATATAAAAACGCCCACTGTAATATAAAACATAGTCATAAAAACGCCCACAATGGGTACAAGAACGCAGTCAAAAACGCAGGAGATTATGTGGTCGAAATCGCGTGGGTATCCTCCCCAATCGCACAAAAATACAAACAAAAAAAATGCAGAGAAAGGTGTTGAATCGAGTGGGTTTCCTCCATCGAAACGCATGGAAATGCAACAGAAAAACACAGACCAACAAATGTAAGGCACAGCTGTAGATTGCACAGAACCAAGGAAGGTCGGCAAAGCCGAGGTCATAAAATATCTTTTATCCAATACCGACATGCAACGACAAAGTAAGAAGAATTATTATAATAACCGTAACACAATTACAAATGCCGAAGAACAGAAAGGAAAACCGATCAATCTGACGAGAACCCATGCAGATTTAAGCCAAGTAGTTTTCATCTCACAAGCCAAGATAAAAATGCTGATAACAATAAGAGAGGGCCAAGGTCCTAATACCTTCTATCATGCAAAATGAAAAACATACCGTTGCCTGATCGCCTGCTCCGGGTGACGTCTGCGCGCTCCGTGCCGCTCTCGCTCACCGACTGTCGAGACCTCACCGGTACCTCCCAGCCAACGCTAGGGGTACTCTGCTTCCCCCTTAGCCCCCTGAGCTGCAAAGGGTCCACACACTATCCAAATGGTATGTCTAGCTCCTAGCTTGCCTCGCAAGGCCGAGCTACCACTCCTATCCGAGCTGGGAAATCCCAACTCCCCACAAGTAATCAATCAAGTCACAAATCCGACAGCGTAATGTTATGCTAACAGTCGATCCCCTTCTTCCTTCTCTTCCCTTTCTTTTATAGAGTTTTAGAGCTTCCATCTTTCCCTAAATCTCATTTAATTTAAGTTTGAATAAAAATCTACTAAAAACTCTCCTTCATACAAGTGTCATCCATCCCCCACGTTTCTCCATTAACTATTTTCCTTAATTTATTAAATTGTCTTATTTCCCTCACCCACCTAGAGTTACTCCTATTTTTACCCCTAGGTGTCCCTAGATTCCCTTACAGGTTTTTAATACTTTCCCTAAAATGAAGTTGCTAATTTAGTTCAATTTAGAAGGTTCTTAATTGCAGATTCTTTACTAAGTTGACCTCGCATTTTACCATAAGTTCCCCTCTTTCCCTTTTTAAGTTACCTCCATTCCCTAGTTTCCTAAATGTTATTATTTCCCTCTGTCCCCTTTTTATTAGAGCTAAAAAAAACAGTTGCAATTTAACCCCTTTTCCATTTTATTATTAAATCAACATTATCAAAAGTTAAAATAATTAATTTATTCTTTAAACTTTTTTATCCACCGATTTTATTTAATTTCTTACTCTCTTCATTTTACCCAAAAATTTATGAAGTCCACAACTATTACTTAAGTGGTTCTTAGTGTAAATTTTATTATTTTATTTTTATAAGATAATTTTCTTAAGGGTAGACAAAATTTTACCCCTAGAGAAGTTTTAGACTTAGAACTTAGATTCTGAATTGGGCGACATTTTAATTAGGGAAGTTGTTTTAATTTTTCTTAATGAGATATTAGTCTTAGGGCCATCTAGGTTCGTTCCTTTAACATCATCAACGCGACGTGCCCTTCAGGACGCACTACGTGCTCCAAGGGTGCCACTCGTCTCTAGTGTTTCTTTTGCGTGACGTTCCCTTTAGGACGCACCACGTGCTCCAAGGGTGCCACTTGCCTCTTGTGTTTCTTTTGCGTGACATGCCCTTCAGGATGCACCACGTGCTCCAAGGGTGCCACTCGTGTCTTGAATGATTGGTAGACATCAATAACCCCCGGAGTCAACACTCCGCTAGGTGAACTTGTGGGAGACTAAGGGCTTCTAAGGAATAAGGCCCCCGCCTTACTGTGCGCCCCTTAGAATCATCGTGAGCAACTATCACATTCTGCCCTCACGGCATCGTGGATCCTCTCGAACTAGGTAATTGTTAACCTACAGTTCGAGCCACAGCGGGAGTGCTAGTAGGTTGTGGCAGGGCTGCTGTCCACACCTCTCCCTCAACCTCTCTGGTAGTCATGTGTGGCCCCTTTACTCCATATGTGAGTCTGGTCGGCAAGCTATCGTTAGCTTGCATCATCAACAATCATGTCATAACATGTCCACATCATATCATCTAATCAAACATACTAAAATCACAGTAAAACAATCAAACCCCAATAACACACTCCCTGACTCGATCCAGAGTCCAAGGGGTTTCGTCGATGCCTCTGCATCCTCAAGGTCGAAAGCCCTGCACACTCAGTAAAACCGAGTCAATAGCACTTGTCTATGTCAATGCAGTAAACATCATGTCATCTATCATAATGCATCATAATCAAGGACAAATGTTGTAATATCATAATAGTCCGGATCACTTGCGAGCAAGTGTTCTCAAAGAATAAGTTTTCTTAGTGCGCCAGAGCGGGATGTTACATACACCCCTCTTGGTATAAACTTCGTCCTAAAGTTTCATAGTATAAATGCCGAAATAAATGTATCACAGTATCATAAGTCTATTTATCAAACAAAAATGGAAACTGCTAGTGCATATCATATGCGTCCTCCCAGGTCTTCGAGTGCGGACTATAATTGTCCCACTGGACCTTGACCTAGTCTACCGTTCGATGTCGTAACCATCGAACGCGATGATCTAAGATGTGGACTGACTCAGCCGTGAGCGCTCCCTCGTCCGATACCTGCAAGGAACTCATGTCAATAACATGTGTAGGATCACTAATATAATGTCTCAAAATAGATACATGAAAGACATCGTTCATACGCCTCAAAGAATCAGTCAAGGCTAGTTGATAGGCCATGGGCCCCTTTCTCTCCACAATCTCGAAAGGTCCCATGAACCTAGGAGAGAGTTTAGCTCCCTTTCCAAACTTGATCGAACTCTTGTGCGGTTTAACCCGCAAGAAGACTCGATCACCGACCTCGTAACTACGGTCGACTCTGTGCACATCGACATAACTCTTCTGTCGATCCTGCGCTTCTTTAATCCTTTGTCTTATGGTTTGCATTTTCTCTTCCATTTCTTGGATCTCTTCTGGTCCCACCAGGACCCTATCCTCAAGCCGATCCCAACTCAAGGGCGTCCGACACGGTCGCTCGTAAAGAAACTCGAAAGGCACCATTTTAATGGTGCTTTGGTAACTGTTGTTGTAAGCAAACTCTACTAGAGGCAAGAATTCTTCCCAATGCTTTTGTTGGTCCATTAAGTACATGCACAACATGTCCTCTAAGGTTTGGTTTGTTCGTTTGGTCTGTCCATCAGTCTCTGGGTGATACGCAATACTAAAGTTAAGTTGGGTTCCCAAGGCCTCTTGGAAACTCGTCCAAAATCGTCCAGTAAACACCGATCCTCGATCGGATATAATCTTCTTAGGCACGCCATGCAGCCTCACAATCTCACTGATGAAAACTCTAGCAATGTTAGGTGCCTAATACGTCGTACGCACAGGAATAACGTGAGCACTCTTCGTCAAAGTGTCTACTACTACAAAAATTGAGTCATGTCTCCTGGCCGTCAGTGGCAATCCAACAATAAAATCCATCGAAATAACCTCCCATTTCGATTCCGGAATGGCATGTGGTTGAAGTAATCCTGCTGGGTGTCTATGTTCAGCCTTTACCTATTGACACTCTAGACATCTGGCCACATAGTTGACTATGTCGGCCTTCATTCCCTTCCAGAAGAATAAGGGTTTAAGGTCTGCCCTCATCTTCATGACTCCTGGGTGAGCCATGTAAACTGGTATATGAACCTTGCTCAGGATCAACATCCTCAACTCGTCGTTTGGCGGTACGTAAATCCAACTTTTAAACCTCAATAACCCATTGCCATCGAATGAAAATCCCTCATATCGTGGTACCATCATTGTGTTTTGTCCGATAAAACCCTCGACCTCTTTGTACCAGTCATCGTCACACTGTAAAGTGAGAATATTCTCACGTAAATTCATTTGAAGAGGCAACACTGAGAAGATGCGTGGTCTCCGACTCAAATCATCCGCCACTCGGTTCACTGTTCCCTTTATGTAAGTAATCTCAAAGTCGTACTCGCTAAGCAATTCCGACGAATGCCGTTGTTGTGCGTTCAGGTCGCTTTGTGTAAAAATGTGTTGTAGTCCACAATGATCAGTCTTTAGTTCAAATCTTCATCCAAAAAGGTAGTGTCTCCAAGCCTTCAAGGCATATACGATGGCCAATAACTCCAAATATTGTGTCGCATAGTTCTCCTCATGCCTTCTCAGTTTCCTCGAAATGTAAGCAATCACTCGTCCGTCTTACATCAAGACTCTACCTAAACCTTCCTTGGATGCATCTGTGCATACCAAGAAGTCCACGTCTATGCCAGGGACCTTTAGTATTGGTGCAGTTGTCAAAAACTCCTTAAGCCTCCGAAATGCTTCCGCGCATTTCTCGGTCCAAACAAACTTCTTTTTTTCCTTCTGCAATTCCATGATCGGATTTGCTATCTTCGAAAATCCCTCAACAAACCATCGATGGTATCCTGCTAAACCCATAAATCTACGTACTTCCATGACATTCGTCGGTGCAAGCCATTCCATAATAGCCTCAACCTTGGTTGGATCCACGACGATGCCTTCGCCGGAGATGACATGCCCTAAGTAGTGAATCTTCGATTGATAAAAAGAGCATTTGGACAATTTCCCATACAGTTTGTGCTCTTGCAGACACTGTAGTACCAAGCACAAGTGCTCGTCATGCTCCTCTGTCGTATGAGAGTAAATCAAAATATCGTCAATGAACACTTGGACGAACTTGTCCAAGTACTCGCAGAACACCTCGTTCATCAAACTCATAAATACTCCTAGGGCGTTTGTCAGTCCAAACGGTAAAACTGTAAATTCGTAATGTCCAAAACTCATCTTAAAAGTGGTCTTAGGGACATCATCCTCCTTGATCCGTAACTGGTGATACCCTGATCGCAAATTGATCTTGGATAACACCGTCACACCCTTCATTTGATCGAACAGATCATCAATACTCGGCAAGGGATACTGATTCTTGATCGTGGCCTTGTTCAGTTAATGGTAGTCAATGCAAAGCCTCCACGATCCTTCCTTCTTTTGTATGAAAATAACCGGTGCACCCCACGGTGACACACTAGGACGTATCAGTCCCAGGTCCAACAACTCCTTCAGTTGCATTTTCAACTCTTGTAACTCCGGGGTCGACATTCGATAAGGTGTTCTTGCTATCAGTTCAGTCCTCGGTTTTAGGTATATGGTAAAATCCAATTCCCTTTTCAGCGACATCCCAGGTAACTCCTCTGGAAATACGTCCGCAAACTCCTTCACCATCGGAAGGTGTTCTAGACCTTCCGCTACTCCCTTCTCATTTAGCGCAAGGATTGCATAAATCTTGCACCCCTTGCGCATACTCTTCCGTAACTGTAAGGAAGAGACGAACCTCAGGGAAACTCCCTGGTTCTGTCCTATAATCACACGTCTCTGTCCCTTGTCATCAACCAAGCTCAACCGTTTTGTCTTATAGTTGAGTATCACCTCATGTGACTCCAACCAATCCATACCAATCACGACATCATAAGATCCTAAGATCGTGACATATAGGTTGGCCCTTGTGACAAACTCTCCCAGGTTAAGGGCACAACCCATAACCTTTCCTCCAACCTTCTGTTTGGCTCTCGAAGCCATCTCTATGAAGCTAAACTTGTTCTGTTCGACTGCCTTTACCTTAATCCTTTTTAGCGCTACACCATAAATGAAACTCTTGGTAGCACCAGGATCTATCAAAATACTAAGGATCTGGTCAGTGACAGTACCTGTTGTCTTGAGCACAGTCGACTGGTGCTCTTCCTTGTGGTTATTCACCACTGCATGAATCCGATGGGCCTTGCCCATATCTCCCACGGTAGTGGGTCCGGTTGGTCCGGATGCTCTGGCCCTCTCCATAGGACAGTCGCGCTGGTAGTGTGGCTCCCCACATGTCCCACACCCCTTCTTCGGCCCAATAGTCTTGGTACCCGAAGTAGAAGATGACGACCCATCGGCCTAGAACCTTGGTCTGTTCTGCTGAACATGCCTAAACTGCTGCTGCTGCGGGCGACGATGCTACTGATGCTGTGGTCCCCGATAAGGTGTCTGCTGCTGAGGAAGAGGTCGCAGGGGTGTGGTGAAAGTGGATCCCCTCTGGAAGCCACGATATCCCGACGTATGTCTCGCTGGTGTCTGGTGCTACTGTGTTCTAGATGGAACCTGCCCTGCTGGTCTCGCTAGAGTCCTGGACTGACCCCCACCAATAAGCTCCTCCTCTGCTATGAGGGCCTTTTGGATGACATCGTGCAAGGTTTGAGGCATCAAAATCCTAACCTTTGCACGCAGGTTGCCGTTAAGGCCAAACACAAACTTGTTGACCTTAATTTTCTCCGTGTTAAGGTGCGGAGCATACCGAAGCAAATCCATATAACGAGCCTCGTACTCGGGCACTGTATGACCTCCCTGTCGTAAGGCGTTGAACTCATCGAGCTAACGCTCAATGAATTCCCTGAAAGGTACCTCTCTCGGAACCATTCCTCGAAGAGTTCCCATGACACATCTTCGACGGCCATGTTCAGCTGCGGTAGGAGCGTCTTCCACCATAGGAGAGTGCTCCCCTTCAGTTGAAAGACCGCCATGCGAACCTTCATGTTGGAGGTATAATCGCGAAGTGCGAAGCACATCACCATGTTCTCCAACCATGCCTCGGCGGCTGCACCGTCCGGGGCACCAAAGAACTCGAGAAATTTGACCTTCTCGAGTTCACGGTGAATGCTACCAGTAATAGCCGGTGCGTGCGGTGGAACCTCAGTGGGTACTGACGCCCTAGACTCATCTCTGTCCAAACGACTGATCAATGCCTCAGACATGTGCTGAAAATATCTCATCATCCCGACAACATCGCCAACTACTATCTGCTCCTGTCTGAGAACCTGCTCGTCTCCCTGGGGGTTAGACCCCTAAGGTGTGGATTCTACTGGAGGTGTCGCGCCTCCTCCCCTAGCACCCCGTTGTTTTCCTCCGCGACGTCCTCTAACCATGATTACATACACGCACACAGTCAACTCGATCAACAACAGTATAATCAAATCATGTCAATGAAAGCCATAGCGAATCCCAAGTAGTGGTTTGAACCTTGCTCTGATACCATATGTAACGATCCTCCTCGTTACGACAACGATCCTCATATAACAAGTACAATATTTTTTTTTTTTTATGCTGTGTGTGCACATGTGTACAAGGGTAATAAACACATTCGACTCTGCGTCGCCACCCTACGACGAACAAGACGCATACAATGACAACACAACATGACGACCTAAGACGCACATCAAGTATCTGCATGCATTAAACGACAATCAATCGACTATAAATAATACTGACTACCCGCTCATCCTACCCTGCAATGGTTAGGACCTCCAAGACACATAAGCAACGCTCAAGCCCAGGTTCCCATCGATTTTAACCATTTAAGGTCTCAGGGTTGGCGACTGTTCTGAGGAACATGGAGGTGTCTACATCTCGCCCGACACAATAAGACCAAGCATACTAAGCCAATGATAAAAACATAACCATCACGATCGCAGTCCACAAGGTTA
Organism: Picea engelmannii; assembly: GCA_009831015.1. Lineage (NCBI taxonomy): Eukaryota > Viridiplantae > Streptophyta > Pinopsida > Pinales > Pinaceae > Picea > Picea engelmannii. Next base: position 612,812 of record ML777064.1, on the reverse strand, counting down.
TCTACATTAAGGCAATTTGTGACAGTGAAACATTAATAACTCATTAAATTACTCATTACAATATTGCATGGGAGGTGTATTTTTAATTCAAATTTCAAGACAATGGCAATCAATAAAGAAAGCAAGGTAATTAACACATCTTATTCCAACCTTCATTATGATCCCTGCAATGCATGTCTAAAGTGGATAATATCATTAACGTACGATCTAAATTAGTCTTGAAAACATTTCACTTCACAATTCTAAATTACCAGTGACAACAGGGCATCATCTAATTTGTCATTTAAAGAACATTACTAAGCAAGTCTAAAATTCAACTAGATTAATAATTAAAGTAAAAGTAATCATCAATCAAAATCTAACTAGTCTGTCAGCCAACCATCTGCACGTCATTATAATTCAAGTATCTAAATTGGAACTGAAAGAAGCATATACTCAACACCCATAAGGATGACAAGGCAGGTTAGTAAAATAAGAATTTGTGCTAGCTAAAAAGACATTCTATTTTGTAAAGCATCACTCCTTCCACATCACCCTTTATTATTTACATGGATTATTTTATTTGCTTCCCAATTTCATACAACCACATTCAATAATACCAAAATGAGACACACACTGGACTTTTACCCAATTTGAAATAAATTCGTTGCTTTTCCAATCAAATCTTATCAAGTTGTTGAATGTGCTACGAATATCATTTACTTATTTATTTTGGGCTATGCTACATGGTTTTATGCCTAGTTAAGGAATTGATAACATAAATTACTATTCTAATCGTTTCCAACGATTTGATTATTATTGGATACTTTTACAATTGGTGAACATGGTATGTTATGATTAGACTGAGGTTGAGTAGTTGATAATCCACACAAGAGCACAAGGATTTCAAGAGCATCTCACTGTCTAAGGATTTATTCTTAATTATATAAAACACATATTAATCCCCACAATTAACTATGCTAAAAGCAAATGTTATCTATAACAATTACATATCAATACCATAAAACGATGACCACATTAACATTAACATTACCAGGAATATTAGCATTAAGATAGGTTTAGGATACTTCATAAGTGTGAACTCCATGTTGAAGACTAAAGGAATTAAAAACTCCCTCAACTTATCACAACATTGAAATGTTTTAAATTTGATAATAAAATATTTTTAAAGTAGATATTGAAATATTTTAATTATGGTATAGATTAAAATATTTTTGTTATTAATAATTTTTAAATACCATGTATTGACTCTACTTAAACATAAATTAATTACAAATCTCCTTTATACCAGACTGAAAACAATACCTCTTAACCCAATGAACAGATAAATTAATAGTTAATGTAAATAAATCAAAAGAATATTTAAAATTACATATCAATTTTATGTAAAATCGCTAAAAATCAATTGATTCTGATTAGGTGATAGTACTTCAAAAATGTTATGTGGAGCGTATTTAAAGGTTGATCCCAACAATCAATTCCTAAAGACCTGTGCCACAATGCTTCTAAATTTAAATTCTTATACAAGGATTTCCAAGAAAATAATGAGTAAAATATAAGTAAAATATAAGTATGGGGTCGATGGTGAATTGAAGTGGCACATTCTTTTCTCTGCTCATGGATATTCAGGCCCACATTTTATTAAAAAAAACGCCCCCAGTAATATATAAACACCCATTGTAATATATAAATGACCACATTAATATAAAAACACCCACTCTAATATAAAAATGCCCACAGTGATATATAAACGCCCACAGTGATATAAAAACGCCCACTGTAATATATAAATGCCCACAGTAATATTTAAATGCCCATGGTAATATAAAACCGCCCACAGTAATATAAAAACACCCACAGTGATATGAAAATGCCCACAATGATATAAAAACGCCCACAGTGATATAAAAACGCCCACAATGATATATAAACACCCACAGTGATATAAAAACGCCCACTGTAATATAAAACACAGTCATAAAAACGACTAGAATGGGTACAGGAACGCAGTAAAAAACGCAGAAGATTATGTGGTCAGAATCGCGTGGGTATCCTCCCTAATCGCAGAGAAATACAAACAAAAAAAATGCAGAGAAAGGTGTTGAATCGAGTGGGTTTCCTCCACCGAAACACATGAAAATGCAACATAAAAACGCAGACCAACAAATGTAAGGCACAACTGTAGATCACATAGAACCAAGGAAGGTCAGCAATGCCGAGGTCATAAAATCTCTTTTATCCAATACCGACATGAAACAATAGAGTAAGAAGAATTATTACAATAACCGTAACACAATTACAAACGCCGAAGAACAGAAAGGAAAACCAATCAATCACCCATGCAGAGTTAAGCCAAGTAGTTTTCATCTCACAAGCCAAGATAAAAATGCTGATAACAATAAGGGAGGGCCAAGGTCCTAATACCTTCTATCATGAAAAATGAAAAACATACTATTGCCTGATCACCTGCTACGGTTGACGTCCGCATGCTCCATGCCGCTCTTACTCACCGACTGTCGAGACCTCACCGATACCTCCCAACCAACGCTAGGGGTACTCTGCTTCCCCCTTAGCCCCTCGAGCCACAAAGGGGCCACACACTATCCAGATGGTACATCTAGCTCCCAGCTCACCTCGCAAGCCTGAGCTACCACTCCTATCCGAGATGGGAAATCCCAACTCCCCACAAGTAATCAGTCAAGTCACAAATCCGACATCGTAACATTACGCTAACAGCTGATCCCCTTCTTCCTTCTCTTCCCTTTCTTTTATAGAGTTTTAGAGCTTCCATATTTCCCTAAATCTCATTTAATTTAAGTTTTAATAAAAATCTACTAAAAACTCTCCTTCGTACAAGTGTCATCCATCCGCCACATTTCTCCATTAACTATTTTCCTTAATTTATTAAATTGTCTTATTTCCCTCACCCACCTAGAGTTACTCCTATTTTCACCCCTAGGTGTCCCTAGATTCCCTTACAGGTTTTGAATACTTTCCCTAAAATGAAGTTGCTAATTTAGTTCAATTTAGAAGGTTCTTAATTGCAGAATCTTTACTAAGTTGACCTCGCATTTTACCATAAGTTCCCCTCTTTCCCTTTTTAAGTTACCTCCATTCCCTAGTTTCCTAAATGTTATTATTTCCCTCTTTCCCCTTTTTATTAGAGCTAAAAACGACAGTTGCAATTTAACCCCTTTTCCCTTTTATTATTAAATCAACATTATCAAAAGTTAAAATAATTAATTTATTCTTTAAACTTTTTTATCCACCGATTTTATTTAATTTCTTACTCTCTTCATTTTACCCAAAAATTTATGAAGTCCACAACTATTACTTAAGTGGTTCTTAGTGTAAATTTTATTATTTTATTTTTATAAGGTAATTTTCTTAAGGGTAGACAAAATTTTACCCCTAGAGAAGTTTTAGACTTAGAACTTAGATTCTGAACTGGGCGACATTTTAATTAGGGAAGTTGTTTTAAATTTTCTTAATAAGATATTAGTCTTAGGGCCATCTAGGTTCGTTCCTTTAACATCATCAATGACACGTGACCTTCAGGATGCACTACGTGCTCCAAGGGTGCCACTCGCCTTTAGTGTTTCTTTTGCGTGATGTGCCCTTTAGAACGCACCACGTGCTCCAAGGGTGCCACTCGCCTCTTGTGTTTTTTTTGCGTGACTTGCCCTTCAGGATGCACCACATGCTCCAAGGGTGCCACTCGCCTCTTGACTGATTGGTAGACATCAATAACCCCTGGAGTCAACACTCCACCAGGTGAACTTGTGGGAGACTAAGGGCTTCTAAGGAATAAGGCCCCCACCTTACTGCACACCCCTTAGAATCATCATTTGCGATTGTCGCAGTCTGCCCTCACGACATCGTGGATATTCTCGAACTAGGTAATCGTTAACCTACATTTCGAGCCACGATGAGAGTGGTAGTAGGCTGTGGCAGGGCTGCTGTCCACACCTCTCCCTCAACCTCTCTGGTAGTCGTGTGTGGCCCCTTTACTCCATATGTGAGTCTAGTTGGCAAGCTATCATCAACAATCATGTCAGAACATGTCCACATCATATCATCTAACCAAATGTACTAAAATCACAGTAAAACAATCAAACCCCAATAGCACACTCCCTAACTCGATCCAGAGTCCAAGGGGTACCGTCGATGCCTCTACATCCTCAAGGTCCAAAACCATGCACACTCAGTAAAACTGAGTCAATAGCACCTGTCTATGTCAATGCAGTAAACATCATGTCATCTATCATAACGCATCATAATCAAGGACAAATGTTTTAATATCATAATAGTCTAGATCAATTGCGAGCAGGTGTCCTCAAAGAATAAGTTTTCTCAGTGCGCCAGAGAATAAGAAAACAAAACAAGAGAAGGGAGATGAAAATGATGAAACCAACACTCCATAACAAGTTGAACAACAAGATAGAAGACTACAATTCATAAGGAATGAGACATCAAGAAGATCCTCTCCCATCAGGTATGAAATAAATCATTATGAAGAAAACTACAAAAGAATAGATCGCGAACCTAGATGGAACACACCACAAAGAATATCACTTACTCCCAAGTATCAAAATTTCTTTCTTGGACATTGTTATACTTGTAAAAATTTTGGACACAAGGCAATGAATTGTAGAATCAATGAAATGAATAACTATGCAAGCTACATGAATGGTGAAAATAGTAGATATGGAAATGTTCGTAGACCTATCAACATAAATTATAATCCATTTGACCCATTAATGGATCAAAATATTGTATGTTACAAGTGCAATAATCTTGGTCATAAAGCACGGGATTGTAGAGAGATGAATGAAGATAATCATATGCCAAATGTATGTATACCAACTACAACATGGAAAAGGAAAGAAATTCCACAAAATGAAAACTTTCAAATAATATTGGTCGCTAAAGAATGCAAAGAAGAATATGAATGGTTCATAGACAGTGGGTGCTCATCTCATATGACCGGAGATCAAAGCAAAATTTTCAGCTTGAAGAAAAAGGGTGGAAATGTTACATTTGGAGATGACTCATCTACTAAAATACTTGGAAAATGAATTGTAAATCTTGGAAGTGAAAATGTAAAAGCAGGAAAAGTCCTATTGGTTGAATATCTGAAGCATAATCTCCTTAGTGTCAGCAAAATATGTGATCAAGGATACACTCTTATGTTTGACTCCCGAAAATGTAAAATCAGAGAAAATAACTCAGGAAGATTGGTTGCAACTGCAACAAGAAGACCGAACAACATATACATCTTAGAGATGAAAAATAGAGAGAATATAACAGCCACATAAAAGGATTCCAAGGAAGAAAAAGTCTCAAAGACCAAAAATAAGGATGAAGTATTATTGAGTGCCACATGTTCAGGGGGAGCAACCCCAAAGAAGAGAGTTACCTTTTGCCATTAAAATCATGGGGAGAAGCCCTACCCTTCTCCATTGATGTCAAAGGGGGAGAGAAATTGGGATCATTGTGATAGGGGGAGCATGAGTGTTTCCATTAATGACAAAGGAGGATATTTTTGGAAGATTGGTTGTTGTCATTGATGTGAACCCTAGTCATGGGTTTTGGACCGCAAGATTGATGAAGGTATTTGGAAATGAAGGACAATGCACATGAAGATACAACACCCATGGATGGATAGTATACATCATGTTGTTTCCGGTGGTATTTGGCAAGCCACGTGGATCCTCATGGTTGAGGAAAAATGACTTTTTGAAGATGACAAAGTGAATTGAAGAAAGAAGTACATGTAGGCCCTGAAAATAATTAAAGAACATAATTACAAAATAAGAAAGTGTCAGGTCAGCCCTAATGTTAAAAGGAAGTGAAATAAATGGTATAAATAAATATCATCATTCATTCATTTGACACACAAGTCGAATTTCAGAGGAAAATCATAAGTAAAGAAGGCCGGATTTCAAGGGAGGATGAAGTCTTTTGGTGATGTGTTCTAAGGTATGTTATTTTTAGGTCATCTTACCATTTTCGATACAATTTTTTTTCTAGAACGATTCATATGGTGAAATTGATATGGTGTTAAGACAACATATCAATGTACATGTGGTAAAATTTTCAGCTCTTGATCCGCTATAATTATGGAGATACACTCTGTGGAAGATAGGGTTTTTGACCAGTCCTGAAGCTAGTCAATAAACAAGTGTTCCGGGTAAAAAAGTCATAACTTCTTCATAGAGAATCCAAATTGAGTGTGACAAATTGCATTGGAAACAGTAAATACTTTAGTTTATTGTGTGAGAGTTTCCGAATCTGATGTTAAATATTGAGTGCGGGGCATTCTGTACAAGTTCGGTGTCCTGAATAAACCAGAATTGAACATAGTCTACCATTCTTTCTATAACTTTTTTTTTGGAGGATTCAAGGAGTGAAACTTGGAGAAGTTTTAGAGACTACATTGAGTAATATTATCTATAGGATCAAATTATTCCAAGAATTTAAGAATTTCATAAATTGAAGATGTCTCAGGAAGCATTATCAAGTTCTATGTGATGGGTGCTTGATGGTGATGATTTAATGTAAATATTTTATTATATCTCATATATTCTTGGGTGGAAGGAAGGGGAAAGGATGGAGAGTTAAATACTCTCTTGATACTGGAGGATTGTATCTTCCTCTTGGAGGTTTATCCCTCCCTTTACATTTGGAAATTGTAGCTACCTTTGGAAGTCATTACTTCCCTTGAACAATAACTATTGATTATTTCTCATATATTGTGGATGGTGTATTGTGGTGTATTGGTGTAACTCTTATACTATTGTTCATTTCNCATTGGATATAGTTGAATGGTTTAAGTATAAGTTGAAAAAGGTTTTAAATTGTACTTGATACTGATTCACCCCCCTCTCAGTATCAACAATTGGTATCAGAGTAGGTTGCTTTCAGAACAATTTAACCACTAGAAGGAAAATCTTAAGCAGAGATGGATGACCATGAGCACATTTCAAATGGGATTCAAAAATTTGATGGAAGAAATTATGCATACTGGAGTGATAGAGTGAAAACCTACCTTACGGCTTTGGGAGTAGACATTTGGTACTCAGTTGTAAATAGCTATGTAATCCCAAATAATGCTCCAACCAATCCAAATGAGAAGAAGGTTATGAGTTGTAATTCAAAATCCAAACATGTTATTCTAGCAGCATTGGCACCAACCATTTCTAGCAAAGTGATGGGTTGCAAAACTGCTAAAGAGGTATGGGACAAACTCAAGAGTATCTACGAAGGTGATCCAAAAGTTAAGCAGGTCAAGCTTCAACGACATAGAGCAGAATTTGAAAATTTGAAGATGAATGAAAAAGAGGATATTGCAACCCATCTTCTTAGAGTTGATGAAGTTGTTAATTATATCAGAGGATTAGGTGAATATATCGATGAATCGTTGGTTGTACAAAAAGTGTTGATATCAATTCTCTTGAAGTATGATGCTAGGGTCTCCACCATTGAAGAAACTAGGGACTTGACCAAAATGTCAATGGATGAATTACATGGGTCTCTTATAGCATATGAAACGAGAATGGGTACATAAAGTGATCAACCAAACAATGAAACAACCTTTAAATCCATAACGAATATTCAGACGAAGAAACCAACCTTGATTCCTTTTGGGGATACAAAGACAATGCAGAGAGTGAACAAGAATATGAGAATCTTGAAAAGTTGAAGCATGTTGAAACTGAAAATAGAAAACTTAGAAACACAAACATAATACTAAAATGTGAATTGAGTATTTGTGAAGAAGAGAATTACAAGCTTGAAAATGCTATTTATAGCTTGAAGGAACAATTAGAATATTATGAGAAATTGAAAGAAAATATGGATCACACAAAATGGGAGCTTCTATTGACAACAAAAAAGTTGAAGAAGTTCAAAAAGAAGCACTGAAAAATTAGATGAGATCCTTAGCAATCAAAGATCTCCAAATGACAAGACAAGACTAGGATACAATGACAGTTTGAAGAAAACAAAACAAGAGAAGGAATATGAAAATGATGAAACCAACACTCCATAACAAGTTGAACAACAAGATAGAAGACTAAAATTCAGAAGGAATGAGACATCAAGAAGATCCTCTCCCATCAAGTATGAAAGAAATCATTATGAAGGAAACTACAGAAGAATAGATCGTGAACCTATATGGACCACACCACAAACAAGATCACTTACTCCCAGGTATCAAAATTTCTTTCTTGGACATTGTTATACTTGTGAAAATTTTGGACACATGGCAATAAATTGTAGAATCAATGAAATGAATAACTATGCAAACTACATGAATGGTGAAAATAGCATATATGGAAATGTTCGTAGACCTTTCAACATAAATTATAATCCATTTGACCCATTAATGGATCAAAATATTGTATGTTGCAAGTGCAATAATCTTGGTCATAAAGCACGAGATTGCAGAGAGATGAAGGAAGATAATCATATGCCAAATGTCTGTATACCAACTACAATATGGAAAAGGAAAAAAATTCCACAAAATGAAAACTGTCAAATAAAATTGGTCGCTAAATAATGCAAAGAAGAATATGAATGGTTCATATACAATGGGTGCTCATCTCATATGACCGGAGATCAAACAAAATTTGTCAGCTTGAAGAAAAATGGTGGAAATGTTACATTTGGAGATGACTCATCTACTAAAATACTTGGAAAATGAATTGTAAATCTTGGAAGTGAAAATGTAAAAGCAGGAAAAGTCCTATTGGTTGAAGATCTGAAGCATAATCTCATCAGTGTCAACAAAATATGTGATCAAAGATACACTCTTACATTTGACACCCGAAAATGTAAAATCAGAGAAAATAACTCAGGAAGATTGGTTGCAACTGCAACAAGAAGACCGAACGACATATACATCCTAGAGATGAAGAATAGAGAGAATATATAAGCCACATAAAAGGATTCCAAGGAAGAAAAAGTCTCAAAGACCAAAAATAAGGATGAAGTATTATTGAGTGCCATATGTTCAGGGGGAGCAACCCCAAAGAAGAGAGTTACCTTTTGCCATTAAACTCATGGGGAGAAGCCCTACCCTTTTCCATTGATGTCAAAGGGGGAGATAAATTGGGATCATGATGATAGGGGGAGAATGAGTGTTTCCATCAATAAAAAAGGGGGAGATTGTTGGAAGATTGGTTGTTGTCATTGATGTGAACCCTAGTCATGGGTTTTGGACCGCAAGATTGATGAAGGTATTTGGAAATGAAGGGAAATGCACATGGAGATACAACACCCATGGATGGATATTATAAATCATGTTGTTTCCGATGGTATGTGGCACGTGACGTGGATCCTCATGGTTGAGGAGAAATGACTTTTTGAAGATGACAAAGTGAATTGAAGAAAGAAGTACATGTAGGCCCTGAAAATAATTAAAGAACAAAATTACAAAATAAGAAAGTGTCAGGTCGGTTCTAATGTTAAAAGGAAGTGACATAAATGGTATAAATAAATATCATTATACATTCATTTGACACACAAGTCGATTTTCATTGGAAAATCAGAAGTAAAGAAGGCCGGATTTCAAGGGAGGATGAAGTCTTTTGGTGATGTGTTCTAAGGTATGTTATTTTTAGGTCATCTTATCATTTTCGCTATAATTTTTTTTCTAGAATGATTCAGATGGTGAAATTGCTATGGTGTTAAGAAGACATATCAAGGTAGTTGTGGTAAAATTTTCAACTCTTGATTCATTATAATTATGGAGATACACTATGTGGAAGATAGAGTTTTTGACCAGTCCTGAAGCTAGTCAATAAATAGGTGTTTCGGGTAAAACAATCATAACTTATTCATAGAGAATCAAAATTAAGCGTGAAAAATTGCATTGGAAAGAGTAAGGAATTTAGTTTATTTTGTGAGAGTTTCAGAATCTGATGTTAAATATTGAGTGTGAGGCATTCTGTACAAGTTTGGTCTCCTGAATAAACCAGAATTGAACATAGTCTACCATTCTCTCTATAACTTATTTTTGTGGAGGATTCAAGGAGTGAAACTTGGAGAAGTTTCAGAGACTATGTTGAGTAATATTATCTATAGGATCAGATAATACCAACATCATCAACTATACACCTCATGTATGTGCCAACTCATCAACTACTTATCTCAACCATGTACTCAAAATGTACCTCAACCAAAATCCCTCATCAATTTCATCATCCAAATATGATTTGTAGCTCTGTATTAGACCTGGTGTATATGATCACATTCCTGCAAACCTTTCTTAACTTCAACAACAAGAGACTAGCATTTTCATCAAACTTTTCTTTAGTCTCACATGCCTAGTTTTGGATTAGTCAACAACCCTAACTTGAAGTAATCATAACTTTGTACCTGTAATGTATAAAGATCTGAAAATGATACAAAATGTTCTTCAGTATGTTTTATGCAATTCCTCCAGGTTTCACTACTTGGAACCTCTTAGAAAAAGAGTTATAGTAGAAATAACATACCTTGTTGAATTCTGGCTTATTCTAGAGAGCGACCTTGTAGAGCATGCCCCAAACGAAATATTTGTTGAATTAATCTGAAACTATTAAAAAGTATACTAAATACTATACCCTAACCAACACAGTTTTTTTCACTGAATTTGGATCTGTTATGAAGAAGTTATGACGTTTTTACCTGAAACACCTATTTTTGACTAGTTTCAGGACTAGCCACAAACCCTATTTTCCACGAAGTGTAACTCCAAAAATACAATGACCCACAAGATGAATTTTTTACCACAGATACTTGGATGTGTTTTCTCAATGGCATAGAAATTTCAGGGTCTGAATCATTATAGTAAAAAAATTTATAGCGAAAATGGTGAGATGACCTGTAAGTAACATATCTTAGAAAGCACCATCAAAAGAATTTATCCTTCCTTGCATTTCGACCTTATTTTCTTCACCTTCCCTCATAATTTCGGCTTATATATCCTTGTTACCTCAGACACCTATATATATTCAATCTTCTCAACTGTGATTAAAATGAGAGAGCCTTGCCTCTTATTTATACTCTCCAATTAGCTTCGTTAAAAACATCTTCTAGGTCACTTGGCCCCACTTTCCTTATTTTAGGGTTAACCCACTTCTAATTTCTCCATTAAATTTATTATTGAAATAATTTATTTTGTATTCACTTTTAATTATAATACATTCATTACTTCACTTTATAATTTACCTTTTAAAATCTCTTAAACCACTTTGACTACTTTGACATTTTGGGGCTTCTAGATGACATATGAGGGTCCTCCAACTTCGTAAGGTCATAACTTTCAAACCGTGAGGAGTTATGTGACGTTCCACATACCACCAGAAATGGTATGACATTGACTATCCATATAGAATAGTATTATCTTAAAATATATCATAACTCATACCATTATCCATCAAACAAACTTGGGTCCATTACCCAAACCTGGGGTCTCCAACTTCTCATAGCCATAACTCTCTAACTGTGAGGAGTTATGTGACGTTCCACATACCAACAGAAATGGAATGACAAGAAATATCCATCTAAGATAGTTTAACTAAAAAATTCATTGCCCTTCATCTCATTATTCCACAATTAATCATGGGTTCTCTTACTCTGCAAAGCGTCTTCCCGTGAGGGCTTTCACCATACGGGGACCACTTTGGAGTTCATCCATATTTACTTCTTATCAAACATGACAAGAAAATAATGAGTCATATTTACATCAAACAATATTGGGTCCATTACCCAAACCTTTGTGTTGCGGGGATTTCTTCAAGGGTTGACATCAATGACAATCAACCTTAATCAACAATCTCCCCCTTTGGCATTGATGGCAATACTCTGATGCAATACTAAAATCATATCACTCATGCTCCCCCTAGAACCATGCCTCTATCCTCTGTATCTGATAAATTTTCCTCTGTCCTCTGCATCTGATAAATATGCTCCCCCTGGAACCATGCCTCTATCCTCTGCATTTGATAAATTTCTCCCCCTTTGTCATCAATGAAAAATGTATCTTTCCATCTGGGGCTGCTCTCCCTGACTGAATTGTCCTCTTATGGTGCTTCCTCGTGTACATCTAAGGCATATAAGATAAGCATTCAAAAATGATTCAAAAATCATTCATTTTGGAGTAGAAATAACTCCAAGTATTTGGCGAAGATATTCAAAGGCTTTTCGTGGAAGTAGTTTTGTAAAGATGTCTGCCACTTATTCTTTTTTGCCAACATACTCAACTCTGATGTTATTTTCTGCAACCTGTTCCCGTAGAAAGTGATACTTGATTGGAATGTGCTTCGTCTTGGAGTGCATCACTGAGTTTTTTGAGATACTGATGGCACTTATATTATCACAATATATTGGAATGGGCTCATCATACTCCACCTGTATATCTATCAACGTTGTTTCATCCAAAGAACCTATGTACAACATGTTTTTGCTGCAATATACTCTGCCTCAGCTGTAGATAGAGATACTAATGATTGTTTCTTTCTTATCCATGATACCAAACACTCACCTAAGTATAACACTTCTCCACTGGTGCTTCGTCGGTCATCAATACAACCTGCCCAATCTGCATCTGTGTAGGCAATAAGTGATAGATCTTTTCCTTTTGGATACCATAATCCAAACTCTTTTGTTCCTTTGAGATATTTGAAAATCCTCTTTACTGCTAATACATGTGATTCCTTTGGTGCTACTTGAAAGCGTGCCACATGTCCAACTGCTTGCATTACATATGGTATGGATGCTGTCACATATAGTAGGCTACCAATGATTGACCTGTATTGCCTCTAATATGTAGACTTCGAATCATCATCTTTGCTCAACTTACAACTGGTTTGCATGGGAGTGATAACTGGTTTTCAATCTTCCATTCCGAACCTCTTTAGCATTTCTCTGATATACTTGGTTTGAGAAATAAAAATTCATTGGTTGCTTTGACGTATCGGAAGTCCCAAAAATAAGGATAGTTCTCCAAGTAATGAAATTTCAAATTCATTCTGCATGTCTTTTGCAAGTTTCTGGCTTAACCTGTCATCATCACTACCAAAAATAATATCATCAACATAAACTTCAATTAATAAAATATTACCTTGACTTACCTTGATGTAGAGGTTGTTGTCTACACTTATTTTTCTGAACCCTTCCCGCTGCAGATACTTATCCAGTCTGGAGTACCATGCTCTAGGAGCCTGTTTTAGACCATACACGACCTTCTTTAATTTACATACATAGTCTCTGTTCTCTGACAACTGAAATCCTTTTGGTTGTTCAATGTAGACTTCTTCTTCAAGTTCCCCATTTAGAAAAGATGATTTTACATCCATCTGATATACTTTAACATTTTTGGAGCATGCACAAGCTAAAAGTAAACAGATTGCTTCCATTTTGGCAACTGGGGCAAATATCTCTTCAAAGTCGATTCCTTCAATCTGTGCATATCCTTTACATACCAATCTAGCTTTGTTCCTTGTAACCTATCCATCTTCATTCAATTTATTCCTGAAAACCCATTTTGTGCCGATCACATTCTTATTCTTTGGTCTTGGAACCAATTCCCAAATGTCATTTTTCTCTATTTGATCCAATTCTTCATCCATGGCCTTATTCCAAAATTCATCCTTGTTGGCTTCTTCAAAATAGTTTGGTTCAATTGTAGATAAGAGTGCTAGGTGTGTTTGTTCTGGTGAATGGATTTATCTTCTAGTCTCAACTCCTGCATCTTTGTTTCCAATAATCTGATCTGAAGGATGGTTCTTCTGTACTCGTTTGCTAGGTGTCTTTGGAGATACTTTCTGAACTTGCTCTTCTGCTTCTGTCGAATTCTGTTCATAATCATCTTCCTCTTCTAGTTATTTTTCATCTTGTTCTTCAAAAAGTTGTTCCATTGATTTGTTTTGTTCTTCCTTTGATTCTGGTCTGCCCGTTTCATCAATTGTTACGTTGATGCTTTCCACAACTTTGTTCAATCTTATATTGTAACACTTGTATGCTTTCCTTGTACTTGAGTAACCAACAAGTACTCCTTTTTCCACACGAGAGTCAAACTTTCACATTCTGCCATCTTCTCTTTTGATGTAGCATTTGCTTCCAAAAACTCTGAAGTGCTTCACATTTGCTGGTCTTCCTTTCCATAGCTCGTAGGGAGTTTTATCAGTGTTGTTTCTGATCATTACTCTGTTTTGAATGTGAACTGTTGTATGCACTACCTATGTCTAAAATATATCTGTCAATTTGGAATCCATTAGCATTGTTCGAGCCATTTCTTGTACTATCCTGTTCTTTATTTCAACAACTCCATTCTGTTGAGGTGTCCTAGCAACGAAGGATTGCCTTTTTATTCTATGACTTCTATAGTAGTCCATAAATTCCTTTGAAGTGAACTCTCCTCCATTATCAGATCTCAAACATTTGATTCTTGAATCCATCTCATTTTCAATCATTTCCTTGTAGATTTTGAAGTTTTCAAAAGCTTCTGACTTGTTCTTGAGAAATCAAACTGCAGTCATTTTTGTATAATCATCAACTAATAACATAAAGTATTTTTCACCTTTTAATCCCTTTGTTGTAGTTGGTCCGACTAGATCAGTGTGCACAATTTCCAGTGGTCTTGTTGTTGAATATTCCTTTGATTTGAACCTGGTCTTTGTTTGCTTTCCTTGTTGACAATGCTTGCATAAAGTGTTGGTTGGTTTCGTGATCTGGGGCATTTCTCTGACTGCTTCTCTTTTGTTGACTTTGACAAGGTTATAAAAATGCATGTGACCCATTCTTCTATGCCATATCCAAATTTCATCTTCCTTTCCTAGACAACACTTTTCATTTCCAATTTCACTTAACACATATATGTTGTTTGAAGTTCCTGCAGCTGTACCAACCAATTTCCCTGAACCTTCTTTTCTTATCTCGCACTTTTCTGAATCGAAAGTAAGTTTATGACCTTGGTCACACATTTGAATCACACTTAGAAGATTATGTTTCATATCTTCTACTAGTAGAACATTTTGTGCCTTTTCATTCTTGTTCCCAATTCGGACTGTGCCTTCTCCAATGATTTTGGATGAATTATCATTTCTGAAAGAGACTGATCCATTTTTTTTCTTTTCGTAATGTAAGAAATTTGTCTTTATCACCTGTCATGTGTTTTGAACATCCACTGTCAACATACCAACCATGTTTCTTCTACTTAGCTTATAGAGCGACTGTGCATTCTTCATTGTTATACTGATCTTGCTTTCTTAACCATGTCGTGTTTTGAGATTCTTGTCTGTGACTGTTGTTATTCTGTTGAGGTTCTTTAGGAGAGATTTTCATTCTGCAATCCTTGGCCATGTGTCCAAAATGGTTACATTTGTAACATTCCACTTCAGTGCTCAAATATTTAAACCTATTGTAACTTCTTCTTTGTGTGTCACTAGGTCTCCTTGAATAATCCCTTTGTGTATAACTCTCAAAGTTGTTACTGTTCCTGTTGTTAGATCTGCAATTCACAACTTTATCTCCAAAATTATTACATGCATAACATAAACCAAAAAATATAGCTTGATACCTGGGAGTTGAAGATCTTCTGAAAGGAGGTGCTCTTATGAATCCTTCTTCTTCTTGAGGCCTATCTTTCTGTTGTTGA
Source organism: Picea engelmannii (assembly GCA_009831015.1). Taxonomy (NCBI): domain Eukaryota; kingdom Viridiplantae; phylum Streptophyta; class Pinopsida; order Pinales; family Pinaceae; genus Picea; species Picea engelmannii. The sequence continues at coordinate 597,166 of ML777064.1, read as the reverse complement.
TTCTGAAATATGAATCTTCTTGGTGGAGGAGTGTCCCTGTAATCTTCCTTGTATATCTTCCTATCCTCTTTGATTGTTTTTGCATAGCTCTTTGGATTTTTTTCTTGCTCTGTTGTTTTGGAGCTTGATTCCTTTTCTGTCTGATTGTATCCAAGTTCGGACTTGTCAAGATGAGATTTTTGACTGTTGATAATGTCATTCA
>ML777064.1:569093-593657 GCA_009831015.1 Picea engelmannii | reverse complement strand
TGAAAATATATCATAACTCATATCGTTATCCATCAAACAAACTTGGGTCCATTACCCAAACCTGGGGTCTCCAACTTCTCATAGCCATAAATCTCTAACAGTGAGGAGTTATGTGACGTTATACATACCACCAGAAATGGAATGACAAGAAATATCCATCTAGGATAGTTTACCTGAAAAATTCATTGTCCTTCATCTCATTATTCCACAATTAAGCATGGGTTCTCTTACTCTACAAAGCGTCTTCCCGTGAGGGCTTTCACCATAAGGGGACCACTTTGGAGTCCATCCATCTAAGCTGATGTTGATCTTTTTAACCTTAAAGAATAGGTACTAGAGGAGAAAATCAAGGATAATAATCAAGGATAATTTAGTACCCATCACTTATGCAAACATTTTCGTCGGCAAGAGAGACAAAGAAGGGAATTCGTCAACAAGAGACAAGGAAAGGATATCGTCGCTAGAGCGACGAATGTAAATAATCTTGCGACAAATTAGCTATACTATCGACGAAAAAAGTTCATCGATAGTATAGATAATTTGTCACAATAATCTTTACATGGGATACATGTTCCAAGTATAGCTAATTCGTCGCAAGTATCTTCAAATGTACACATGGGATACATTTAGTCGCCTTTCTTCATTTGTCTTTCAGTTTCTACATTAATGTATATACAATGTATGTGTGTCATAGTTGTCATGAAAAATCCTCTTTTTTCGTTGATTGGTTAATCAACACCATACAAATATTCCCTTGTAGTACTAGATGCGGGGACGTGTGTACTGTCGAACTAAACGGAAATCGTATTAGGACTAGACACAGAAAACAATGACCTGTGAATGGGGCCAACGTTGAAATTTTTTCAAACTGTTTCTATATGCACTAAAAGTTGACATGGATAGAATATTCACATGCCTTAATGATATGGGGGGGTTTATGGACTCAAATTTGACTCACACACCCACTTTCTTCCATCATCAATTCATCATGTAAACCATAAACCCTAATTTTCTTTCAAAGTACACAAATTGGTCGACACAAGTTTTAAGTTTTCATCAGTCTTTCTTCATTTTTCTTTCCGGTTCTACATTAATGTATATATAATGTATCTGTGCCATAGTTGTGATGAAAAATCCCTCTTTTTCATTGATTGCTTAATCAACACCATAAAAATAATTCATTGCAGTACTAGATCTCGGGACGCGTGTACTATCGGACGGATTTTACAGGGAACAAGGAACATAAATTGTACAAGGACTAGGCACGGGTAACAGTGACTTGTGAATGGGGCCAACGTTGAAATTTTTTCAAACTGTTTCTGTATGCACTAAAATTTGACATGGATAGACTATTCACATGCCTTAACAATATGGGAGGGTTTATGGACTCAAATTTAACTCACACACCCACTTTCTTCCATCATAAATTCATCATGTAAACCATAAACCCTAATTTTCTTTCAAAGTGCACAAATTGGTTGACGCAAGTTTTAAGTTTTCATCAGTATTTCTTCATTTTTCTTTCAAGTTCTACATTAATGTATATACAATGTATCTGTATCATAGTTGTGATGAAAAATCCCTCTTTTTTGTTGATTTATTAATCAACACCATAAAAATACTCCCTTGCAGTACTAGATGCAGGGACGTCTGTAATGTCGAACAAATTTTACAAGGAACAAGGAACAAAAATTGTACTAGGGCTAGACACAGGCAACAGTGACTTGTGAATGGGGCCAACGTTGAAATTTTTTCAAACTATTTCTGTATGCAATGAAATTTTACATGGATATACTATTCACATTCCTTAACGATATGAGAGGGTTTCTGGACTCAAATTTGACACACACACCCACTTTCTTCCATCATCAATTCATCATGTAAACCATAAACCCTAATTTTATTTCAAAGTACACAAATTGGTTGAGGCAAGTTTTAAGTTTTCATCAGTCTTTCTTCATTTTTCTTTCAGGTTCTACATTAATGTATATACAATGTATCTGTGTCATATTTTTGATGAAAAATCCCTCTTTTTCGTTGATCACTTAATCCACACCATTAAAATACTAGACATGGGCAAAAATGACATGTGAATGGGGCCAACATTGAAATTTTTTCAAATTGTTTCTGTATACATTGAAATTTGACATGGATAGACTATTCACATGCATTATCGATATGGGATGGTTTCTCGAGTCAATTTTGACTCACACACCCACTTTATTCCATCATCATATCATCATGTAAACCATAAACCCTATTTTTCATATGTTCTAGTAGATATGTTAATTATTCCTAATTTCATATTTGTATTTGACTCAAGGTACAAATAGCTTGCAAAGTATCAAATTTTAATTTCAAGTTGATAAACCAAATATGAAATGAATCCAAGCATCATTTGATATCGTTTCAAGAGAGACGAATGTAAATAATCTTGCGACAAATTAGCTATACTATCGACGAAAAAAGTTTGTTGGTAGTATAGCTAATTATTCACAAGAATGTGTCTTTGAATGGTGTTACATGGTTTGCAAGGAGTGTAGGGCTTATATGGTGCAATGTAGTGTAGTCTATAAGAACAATCTCTATGCCAAACCTCAAAATGGATAATACCATATCTTGTTCATAAGACAAATATTCTTTGTATGTTTCCTTTGTGGTGGCTCAAGCCCTCACACATGATGCACGACAATGAAATGTAACAATCTGACTATTGAATGATAGTGTTATGTCACCCATGGTTAAGGAAAGAACATAAGGTTCTTATGTTTTATTTTAATCTTCTTAGAATTGAGATTCGTTACATAATCCTTGAAAAAAGACAAAAGACTTATGTAGTAGATATTTGGTCTTTGTGTGGGACATTTTATGCCATTAGTATGTTTTGTACAAAAATAATGGATCTTGGGGACTACACCATGGTCAAGGGACAAAAATAATTAGGACCTTAGGACCAAAAAAAATATTTTGTAGTACTAGATGCGGGGACGTGTGTACTATCGAACGAATTTTACAAGGAATAGAGAAAATAATTTGTTCTAGGACTAGACACAGGCAACAATGACCTGTGAATGGGGCCAACGTTGAAATTTTTTCAAACTTTTTTTGTATGCACTGAAACTTGACATGGATAGACTATTCACATTCCTTAACGACATGGGAGGGTTTCTTGACTCAAATTTGACTCACACACCCACTTTATTCCATCATTAATTCATCATGTAAACCATAAACCCTAATTTTCTTTCAAAGTACACAAATTGGTTGACGCAAGTTTTAAGTTTTCATAAGTCTTTCTTCTTTTTTCTTTCAGGTTCTACATTAATGTATACAATGTATCTGTGTCATCGTTGTGATGAAAAATCCCTCTTTTTTGTTGATTGCTTAATCAACACCATACAAATACTCCCATGCAGTACTAGATGCATGGACATGTGTACTGTCAAACGAATTTTACAAGGAACAAGGAACATAAATTGTACTAGGACTAGACACGGGAAACAATGACCTGTGAATGGGGCCAACGTTGAACTTTTTTCAAATTATTTCTGTATGCACTGAAATTTGACATGGATAGACTATTCACATGCCTTAACGATATAGGAGGGTTTCTAGACTCAAATTTGACTCACACACCCACTTTATTCCATCATCAATTCATCATGTAAACCATAAACCCTAATTTTCTTTCAAAGTACACAAATTGGTTGACACAAGTTTTAAGTTTTCATGAGTCTTGCTTCATTTTTCTTTCAGGTTCTACATTAATGTATATACAATGTATATGTGTCATAGTTGTGATGAAAAATACCTCTTTTTATTTTATTTCTTAATCAACACCATAAAAATACTCCCTTGCAGTACTAGATGCAGGGGCATGTGTAATGTTGAACGAATTTTACAAGGAACATGGAATGGAAATTGTACTAGGACTAGACACGAGCAACAATGACCTGTGAATGGGGCCAACGTTGAAATTTTTTCAAATTGTTTCTGTATGCACTGGAATTTGATATGGATAGACTATTCACACACCTTAAATATATGGGAGGGTTTTTGGACCTAAATTTGACTCACACACCCACTTTCTTCCATCATCAATTCATCATGTAAACCATAAACCCTGATTTTCTTTCAAAGTACACAAATTGGTTGACGCAAGTTTTAAGTTTTCATCAGTCTTTCTTCATTTTTATTTTAGGTTCTACATTAATGTATATACAATGTATCTGTGTCATATTTGTGATGAAAAATCCCTCGTTTTTGTTGATTTCTTAATCAACACCATAAAAATACTAGACACGGGGAACAATGACATGTGAATGGGGCCAACATTGAACTTTCTTCAAACTGCTTCTGTATGCATTGAAATTTGACGTGGATAGACTATTTTCATGCCTTAACAATATGGAAGGGTTTATGGGCTCAAATTTGACTCACACACCTACTTTCTTCCATCATCATATCATCATGTAAACCATAAACCCTATTTTTCATATGTTCTAGTAGATATGTTAATGATTCCTAATTTCATATTTGTATTTGACTCAAGGTACAACTAGCTTGCAAAGTATCAAATTTTAATTTCAAGTTGATAAACCAAATATGAAATGAATCCAAGCATCATTTGATATCGTCGCAAGAGAGATGAATGTAAATAATCTTGCGACAAATTAGCTATACTATCGACAAAAAAATTTCGTCGATAGTATAACTAATTCGTCGCAAGAATGTGTCTTTGAATGGTTTTAATTGGTTTGCAAGGAGTGTAGGGATTATATGGTGAAATGTAGTGTATTGTATAAGAAAAATCTCTATGCCAAACCTCAAAATGGATAGTACCATATCTTGTTCATAAGACAAATATTCTTTGTATGTTTCCTTTGTGGTGGCTCAAGTCCTCACACATGATGCATGACAATGAAATGTAACAATTTGACTATTGAATGATAGTGTTATGTCACCCATGGTTAAGTAAATAACATAAGGTTCTTAGGTCCTATTTGAATCTTCTTATAATTGAGATTCATTACATAGTCCTTGAAAAAAGACAAAAGACTTATGTAGAAGATATTTGGTCTGTGTGTGGGACATTTTATGCCATTAGTATGTTTTGTACAAAAATAATGGATCTTGGGGACTACACCATGGTCAAGGGACAAAAACAATTAGGACCTTAGGACCAAAACACAGATTTTTAAGTTTTAGGGCCATGAAATAGGCCTCAAACAAACATGTAGAACCTTTGTAAGGTACAATTTTCGTTTGAGTCGGATATGGATGCCATAAGAATTTTTTCACACCACATATGGGAGTCAAGGCTTATAACATCATTGAGGGAGAAAAACAAGGGCTTTAGGCTGTAAAAAAACATTTATTTTACTTAATGGCCATGAAGAAGGGCTCCAATTCAGAATGTGGGAACCATTAATATATTTTATATATCAAAATAAGAATGGATCTCCTAACCTATACAATGGCCAAGGGAGGAAAACAAAGGCCTTAGGCCCTACACACATTTCTCAGGATTAATGGCCATGAAAAAGGCCTTAAAACACCACACTAATCCTCTCTTCGAAATTTGTGGCCATTGGGTGGGATATGGACACCACTCACAAGTTTTATGCACCATGTAAGGCACATGGGATCTTGTCCATGGTCAAGGAGTAATATAGACCCTATTTGAATGTTGTAAGTATTAGGATTCATGTTGTAGTCCTCAAATAACCACACAAGACTTGTGTAGGGGATATGTATCCTATGTGGGGAATATTTGGCACCATTAATATGTTTTATACAATAAGAATGGGTCTTTGGGCCTTAGGCCATAAATGAAGCTTTATTATGATAAATGGCTATGGAAAATGTCTTTGAATAGGATTATGGACAAAATTAGTATGTTTTGAACAATAAGAATGGGTCTTAGAATTACCTCCACCATGGCAAGGGGAGGAAAACGATATATTTATGTCCTAGAGAAATCTTCTTAGGGTCTTTACCATGGCCAAGGAATGAACATAAGGTGATTATTCCTTGTTTAAATATTCTCAGGAATGAGCTTCATGATGTAGTCATAAAAAAACTAGACAATACCTATGTAGGGGATCTTTCACCTTTGTGTGGTATCTTTAACATCATTGATATGTTTTTTTAAAGAGTAAGAATGGATCTTAGGTGCCATACCATGTTGAAGGGAGGAAAACAAGGAACTTGGGTCTAAAATGAATCTTTTTGAGTTTAAGGGCCATGCACTAGGCCTTGAACAACCATGTATATCCTTTCTAAATGATCTTTAGCCTCTAAGTGGGATATGGGTTCCATTAGGAGTTTGTTCACACCACATTTGGGATTAAAGGAATATATCATCATTGAGGGATGAAAACAAGTGCTTTAGGCCCTAACCGAAGATTTCATGTGTTTAATGGCCATGAACAAGGCCTCCAACTAGGTATATGGGAACCATTAGTATATTTTTAACAATAATAATGGGTCATAAGAACTCTACCATGACTAGAGAGGAAAAAAAGGGCCTTAGGTCCCAAACATATTTTCTTTGGATCACTGGCCATTAATAAGGCCTCAAACCACCACATCTATCTTATTTAATAGACTATGGTGTTTGGGTGGGATATGGGTGTCATTCACAATTTTTTCACACCATGTATGGAACTTAGGTCTTGTCCATGGTCAGGGAAAGAACATAAGGTTTTGATGTCTTATTTAAATATTCTTAGGATTAATCTTCATGATGAAGTCGTCAAAAAACAACACAAGACCTACATAGAAATCATTAGCCTCTGTGTGGGATCTTTGGTGCCATTAATATTTTTTTTCATAATAAGAACGCTTCTCAAGGCTTATACCATGTCTAAGGGAAGAAAACAAGAACATTAAGCTCACAATGAAAGTTATAAAATTCAAGGGCCATGAACTAGGCCTCAAATAACCATCTAGATCTTATTTAAGAGATATTTAACCTTCCAGTGGGATATGGGTGTCATTAGGAATTTTTTTGCACCATATATGTAATTCAAGGTTTATATCATCACCAAGGGAGGTTATCCCCTTGAAGTGGATTCATTTTCATCAACTCTTTATCAATATCAAGGAATGGAGCTACTTCATTATATTCTTATGTTATTTTTGGACTTTGGTTCATGACAACAAGGGTGTCCACTATCCCCTCTTCTATTCTTATTGGTATCCAAAGGACTAAGAAGGATCATTAAATCATACAACAAAATGGGAAAATAAAAGAACTAAAATTAGGTAGGAATATTTTTCTTTCCCATGTATTTTTTGTAGATGTTGTCCTCTTATTTGGAGTTGGTTCTATTAAGAAAACTTCTTGTATTAAAGAATCACTTTTTATTTATTGAATCTATAGGTAAGGAAGTAAACATGCATATATATTATGTTTCTTTTAATGGTTTGACTCATAGACATAAAATGGAGGTTGTGTAAATTTTACCTTTTCAAGTATTATATTTTAGCTAAGGGTTCAAATACTTGGGCTTCAAACTAAAATCCAATGGATATGTCTCTAGGGATTGGACCCAACTATATGAAAAAATAGAGATCAAAAAAATCTTCAGATGGTGTTGTTGTTAGTTATTTATGGTGGGTGGTTAACTCTCATAACATTAGCATTGGAAGATTTCCTTGTTTATTAACATTACTTAGCATACATTCCAATTAGTATACTAGAGGAAAGAAGAGGAAAATGTTTCAGTTTTCTAGAAGGGAAGAAAGGAAATGAGGTTTCCCTTAGTAAAATGGATAATAATTGCAAAACCAAAATCCCTTGGGGGTTAGGAATTAAAAAAAAAAATCACTTTGAAACAACCTTGATATCAAACAACCTTGGCACCCATATCCCACTGGAAGGTCAAATATCTCTTAAATATGTTCTTTCCCTGACCATGGACAAGACCTAAGTTCCATACATGGTGTGAAATGTTTTTGAATGACACCCATATCCCACCTAAGCACCATATAAGTCTATTAAATAGGATAGATGTGGTGGATTGAGGCCTTGTTAATGGCCAATGAGCCAAAGAAAATATATTTAGGACCTAAGGCCCTTTTTTTCCTCTCTTGTCATGGTACACACCTTGATACCTATTCTTATTATGAAAACGTAACAATGGTTCCAAAGATACCCTACATAGATCTTGTGTGGTTGTTTAAGGACTACCTCACAAATCTCGGTCCTGAGAAGATTCAAATCGGGCCTAAGCACCTTATGTTCTTTGCTATACATTATGCCCAAAACTTGTGAATGGTGACCATATCCCACCCAAATTCCATATATCCCTTAGAAATAGGCCATATATCCATATATCCCTTATGAAAGTTCTCAAATTCAAGGGCCATGAAATAGGCCTCAAATAACCATGTAGATCTTATATAAGAGATATTTGAAATTCCCGTGGGATATGGGTGCCATTAGGAATATTTTTGCACCATATATGTAATTCAAGGTTTATATCATCACCAAGGGAAGAAAATCAGGGCCTTCTTCCCTAAATGAATCTTTTTTATGCTTAATGGACATGAAAAATTCCTCTATTTGGGAATATGTGCACCATTAGTATGTTTTGAATAAAAGGAATGGGTTTCAAGACCTATTATACCACGGCCAAGGGAGGAAATAAAGGGACTTAGGCCCTGAAAAAATATTCTTGGTCTTAATGACCATGAATAAGGTCTCAAACCACCATACATATCCTCTCTAAGGGATATATGGAATTTGGGTGGGATATGGTCACCATTCACAAGTTTTGGGCATAATGTATAACAAAGAGCATAAGGTGATTAGGCCCTATTTGAATCTTCTCAGGACCGATATTTGTGATGTAGTCCTTAAACAACCACACAAGATCTATGTAGGGTATATTTGGAACTATTGGTATGTTTTCATAATAAGAATAGGTCTCAAGGTGTGTAGCATGGCTAGGAGAGGAAAACATGTACCTTAGGTATAAAATGAAGCTTCTTCACTTCAAAACATGCCCTCTATAGGAGGTCAATAGGAGGTCAATACCCTTAGAGTGGGATATGGGTTCTATTAGAAGTTTTTTTGCATGACAGGTGGGTCTCATACCATGGTTCGAGGGAGAAATCTAGGGAATTATTCCCTAAATTAATAGTATTGATCTAATGTGCCACAATCAAGGCCTTAAAACACAACATAGACCCTTTAAAGTGGACCTTTGGAATACAAGTTGAAAATAGTTTGTATATATACCACCTTCCACAAAATTAAATGTTGTTTATCTAGATTTATATTTCTCACCCTAACGTAACCTAAAAAAATTCAAAAACCATGAAATATTTTTATTAAAAACCCTGAAATTTCAAATAGGGGTCAAACACGTTATGTTCAGACACATTTAATTATTTGCACAAATATCCATAAAATTTTGATTATTATTAAGTTTGTAACATTACAACTAACTATTATAGTTTCAACATACTAAAAATGGCAATATAGCGTTTCCATCTTATTTGTTGAAGACACACGTCTTGTTAAAAAAATCATTTTTTTAAGCAATAGAAATATTAAATTCTTAAATTTAAGTGGTATATGTTTGGTAAACAATATTTAAAATTTCATAGATCCTTCTTAAATTCCAAATTTCATAAAGGGGAAGATGAATCCCTCACCCTGACATGTTTCAAAATGAAATCTTTAGCACTAAAAACTTCTTGTAAGGGAAAATGACTTATTTTCCTTATTTGGGCATGGTAAAGGCCTCTAAACACATCCATTTTGCAAAAAAACACCTAATGGCACCTGGAAGACCACTCCAAGGTAAAAGAACCCACAAAGAGGGCATGTGCCATGGTTGGAGGCCTTGTTCACAACACATGATACCTAGAAGGTTTATTTTCCATCATAAGGATATTGTTTCCCTATTATGATCATGTTCAATTCCTTGATATTTTTCTTTATTGAGGAAAACATCTCAATGGAAACCATATCCACCTCCCAGGAAAAGGATCCCCTAGTGAGGGTTCATGTCATAGTTCTAGGTGTTGTTCATAGTGCTTGAGCTCATGAAGTTTCAATTAGGGATTAATGTCATTCCTCGCCCCCCCTCCCCTTGACCATGTTTAGGAATTAAGACCCATTTACAATGCATAAAACCTACTAACGGTTTCCACATCCCACTCATAGGCTTGCAAATAACCCATAAAATGGACTTATGTGTTGGCTCGAGCACTCATTCAAGGCTCTTGAGCTCAAGAATATTCAACAATATCTTGAGGCACTTGTTTTCCTTCCTCGAACATGGTCAATATCCTATGGTATATAATCAGTGCAAAAAAACTCCTAATGGACTCCATATCCAACTCTGATGCTAAAAACCCCTTAGATAGGGATTGTGTTATGGTTTGGAGGTGTTGTTAATGGTGATTGATCCTAAGAAGTGATGTTTAGGTAATAAGGTCCAAGTTTTTTCCTCCCCTAACCATGATATTTGAGCTCAAGAAGGTTTAGTTAGGGCTTGAGACCCTTCTTCCCCCCTTAACCATGTTAATCCCTCAATGCCCATTTATATTGTACAAAACCTACTCATGACACCATATCCTGCTTTGGATTCTAAATAACACCAACTACAAGCCTGAGAACCATTCCTAATGGGGGGTTCGACACATTTTTATTTAGGGCATATGTTTTGGTTTAATCATGGTACTTGTATCACTCAAATAGTCCAAAAATAACCTACAAGGGTCCTATGTGATGGCTCAAGGACTCATCCAACATTATATCCTGAGAAGTTGTGTGGATTGTAGATGTTGTTCATAGAAGTTAAGCCTAAGAATGTTCAATTAGGGAACATGTCCCTTGTTTACCTCCCTTGATCTTGGTTAGACCTTGAGACCCATTCTTGGTTCAAAACTAACTTATTCATGGTGCCCAAATTCCTCCTTCACCAGTGGAATCTACCCCTTCTTTCTCTTTTTCATCCAATATCCCTTAGGCTGGAATTCTTATCCTTATTCATAGGGAACTCCATCCTACTACCTGTCCATTTGATGGTTCTTTATGGGTAGCCTTACCCATCTCTGTATCCTCCATTATCACCTTGATATTCTTAGGGTAACACCTACTCTCCTTTCTTTCTCCCCCCCTTTAATTTTTCTAGTTCCCTAATCATATCCTATCATACCTTTATTATCCTATCATTTCTAGTCCTCTCTTCCTTGTCTTATCTTTTCTCTTATTGACCACCTATTTCCTCGATCCATTCATATTTGATTATCTTCATTTAGTTCATTGTATTTATTAGGGATGAATTCAATATGGAGTTCCTTAGTTGAGACTAGTCACCACTCCCTTGCTATCTTCCCTAAGAGGTTATATTTGGCAGTTGCATCCTGTATCCTATAGCTATAAGGTCATCTTCATTTCCATAAAATTTCCTTCCTCTCAACGCTCTCCTCCTACCTTCGATGGTGCTTAATTAACGTTGTTTTCTTATGTTCATTTTCCATCCCCATGCTAAAATTTTCACCTCATGCCTTCAACAGTGCCTTTCTAGAATCAATGACACATGCCCTCACTAATGTCACCTTATGGATAATTTGTACATTATGATGACCATAGCTAGATCTAGTTGAATACCAATGAACATGTAATATGACTATTTTTCATTATTTTTGAACCATCAACATAGGATCATCAATGGTTAGCTATCAACATGTTCAAATCACTTTTCTAGTGGGATTTGTGTATTATAATAGTTTTGGTCTCTCATCAAGGCAACTTCCATTCATCACATATTTCAACCATAAGTAACATTTATTTCATAGAGGTATAATGACCCGAATTCAAATGTATCATGTTACACACGTTATGGTTTCATATTGTAATTAACATGATTATCATCATGAACATAGGTATGCTTACCTCATTGATAAGATTATAGAACATGTTCACATCATAATTGTTGTTATGTAGGTGATATTATATCTCTCTCCAAGGTTGGGTTACCTTAAACAAGGTTCCCAATACCTACAATATATTGATTCTATTTTTCATAATTAAAAAAACCCCTTTATGAATGAACACGATAAGATATTGGTCAACAAGGCGAAGCCCCCATGATCCTTATGAGTATTCAAGATGTGTATGGTGGTCTATATAATCATAAACGTTTACTATGTTAGAAATGATGACATTTGATTCAATTTTGTATAGGTGTACTAAGTGAACTATGACATTTTCAAGGTATTTTCAAAATTTGGGTCATTTTTCTTCCATTTATCCGGATAATTAGCTCATACTTTTTGTCATTAGAAGTACTGCACACAAAGTAATCTATCAATAAATTATTTCTTTTCTTAAAACCTCTTGCTCCTTCCCATAGCTAGTTTTCATCGAAGTTGAAATTCTTGCATTTCAATTTCCTCTTGCATGGTTTAAAGAGTTGAGTCAAAACACCATCAGTTTCATGACCACTCCTTTGAGTAACAACAACCTAAAATCAAGCACTAATTAAAATTTATCTAGCAACTTTTCTAGGGCTCTTCAAACCCATCTTAGATTGAGTGTAGAGCTTTGGAATAAGATTGTGAGAATAACTTTCCAAATATGCTAAACAAACATAAATCCTTGAGTTAGGGAGTGAAATCCAATTGTTATATCACTAACTTTGGGAATCCCTTCTAACACAAGGGTCAATCACAACGTCGCATTGGTGCCCTCTGAGTAATCAAAATTGCTTTGTTGTTCTTAGTGTCGACTGTCGACTGTACCCACTCTGCTTTGGTATAGTAGGTGGTACCATAGAGGCCATAATATTTTAGACTTCCTACACAAGGTGACAACATAGGGAAGGTGGTGTTGTACCTGGGATTGACGTGGGCTAGACTGACTCAGACTCCTTGGAGGGTTTCCCACTGCTCGGTGAGGTAACTTGCACTAGGGCGTTAGTTCGTTAAGCAGGTTTTCAACGTAACTTTCCCACTCGTCGAAACTCATCCCCTTCGTGCATCGATTCTGCGATGTTGGATTCCATCACCAACTAGCGCTTCTTTGTGAGAAGGTTTGTTTTCATGCTTGAATCCTAGATTAATTAGTGTGTGTTGTTTTTTCTCCTTAGTTGGCCTAAGGATTGATTTTGTGTCTAATGGCATCGGGTCCAGGTTAATTCCTCATTTGATCAATACAAAATATGGATACCATTAAAATAAAAGGGAATAAAGAGGTAACAAATAGCTCATACCTAACTTACATCTTATAATTCTCCAACATTGTTCTTTACACTTAGTGCAACAAACACCAAATGGAATGGTTACACAAGGTCAATGGAGAATGTGATTGGAGAATTCAAAATATTATCATAAACCCACATCTCACATATTTGTACATGCACCATAGATTCACAATCTTTCATGAAGAGGTCCGAGAGAAAGGTCTCCATGCAAAATTGTCCACATCAGAATTGTCCATGTCCTTGATGGAAATATATAAAATTCCCTTGAAGATATTTTAGTCCTTGTCCTGATTAAAAAGGATGATCCCATTCGGGAAGTGGTCAAAAACTACTTTTATCCCCCCTCTATCTAGAAAATGCTACTTCTTATACTATCCTTCCCCTACAATAGGGAGTGTTGTGTCCCTTTTCTAAAAAATAAGTGAGGTTCCTCTTCTTTCTCCCAACATTCTCCCAACCTCTTGGATAGGAATACATGCAGCCTCAAAACTAATGTTTAGGGAAACTAGAATCCAATCATTAACATGTTCAAAATTACACCCTCTTGCATCCATGGTATATGACCACGTACTCATCCAAGTATGGGAGGCGAAGGTGGGAATATACAACCATTCGGTTTGCCTCCAAGGTGTTGAGCTAGAGTTCTCACAAGGCCTTGATATATTGTGAGGTCCTCACATTCAACTCACTAAACCTCCCTCTTAGCTTGAAACTCACCTCTCTTCCAAGCAAGAGGGAAGCCCCTCCTCTTAGATCAATAGTTGTTTCCCTTGATCTAACCCTCTCTCGGCCTCTTCAACATATCCCCCTTTTGATGGAACATATATCTTTCCTTTTTTCTTTCAAGTGGTTGCTCCACTCACTATCCATGACCCAATTGAACATTGGGTCTCCCCATAAACCATGCCATTATCCCTTAGATCCATGAATCTTGGTACATCTATATTGATGGTTCCTCAAACTTTACCTTTAACTTCTATCCTTGATATATTCTAAACAAGCAAAGTAAATGTGTAACAACAACAATTGGCCCCTTACAATCAAAACTTTCCAAACCTTAGCCAAGGAATGTTAATGTCCTACTCCAAACCTTAGCCAAGGAATGTAGTTGTATTGTAAATACACCACATAAAATCTTCACCACCCAAATATAGTTGTATTGTAAATACATCATCCCACTTTCCCCTTATAATATGCAACCAGTCACTAAGATTAATCCAAGTTTTATCTTCAAAAAAATGTGGTGTTTCCATTAATTCTTAAGCAACAAATACTTGAAATATAGGTTCAAATAACAATTTGCATAGCTTACTCTCCAATGCACATATGAAGTTGAAATTGTGGGTGGAGATTCCTCTTTCAATCTTCTTCAAAACCCCTTTTGCAACACGTGAATAGGAGGTATTGTTAAAATTTCCTCAAGCCAAAGCTTCTCCAATATTAATTTGTACCATAGAATGCATCTCTTTCTTTGTCTCTAGGATTAGTAGGTGCATGGATTCTGACAATACAAAGTTACTGACCATTTTTTGGGACGTGGTTAATAGCTTAATGTCTTGAATTGTCTTCCATAAACCTTATTTGGTTGATATTTCCAATGTCTTTCCACATTACAAGCACTCCACTAGATACTACCTTATGATAGGATATAATAAAAGAGGCTCCCTTTAAAATCATATTTACAACCCCAATCTACATTACTAAATTGACTAAGAACTAGACGACATTCAACTAACACAACTATTTGAGACTTCCAAGCCCTTATTAGCCTATTTAACTCAATTGATTAGACAAGCAAAAGGAAATTACCTGTAGGGAGGAGCTATGTGCCCCCACCACCTTTTGTGAATTAGCAACATAGTAGACCACATTCCCACCTTCAAAAGCAGGGTGGAAATCCATGTAGTCATTAAGTATTTCTATATGTCCTGCTTGCAAACTTGGACCTACATGCTTATTCCAGTATTCCTTTATAGAAACTGATGTTTTCCTGTTGTAGGCCTCAAATTGGAGTAGTTCTCCTGAAGATCTTGTTAGCGTTCTCCCTCCATGGATCATTGTCACTGCAAACTCTATCGCACCTTGAATGCTTCCATAAGACACTATAGCATTGAACACAATGCTTCAATTGTTACCACACCACTCATTAGTGGGTGACTCTCCCACACCCATCTTCTCAACTGAGTTATGCATATCAAGTGTTGCAACCCAAAACACTTCCACTAAGGTGTTTCTTGTTGTGGTGTTCTTTCTAGTGACTCACTTGCTACCTACAACCTTATCATGTCACAGACCTATCCAACCTATAAATTCACACTCTTCCATATTTGATTACGATGTATTCTCCATTAAGATTTATCATCCCTTTTCTCCACCAAGAAAATGACACTTTTTTCATCGCAACTTAAGACAAATCTCTATGCACCATATGCACAACTTGTTTCACTCTAGTGAGCACCTCACCCATATTGCAATGCAGCTTGTAATGTGTGTGGCTACACCGTGCCAAGTTCCTAAGTCACAACCGGCTCATCCCATTTTCCTTCACCTTCAAGAGAGTACACGTAGAAAGTGCATTTGTTCTTTATGGGAAAACAAAAATCCTGACATCCTCCCCCACTTATGTTCAATGTTGCCCCAACAACATCCTCGTAAATTCTACATGTCTATGTCAACTAACTACTATACTACACATACTCACCATCCATTTTCAACTAAACTCACTTCAATTTATTCACATTTCCACACACACTTGTACTTACCTTCAACTCCAATTTCCCATGCCTTAGTACACCTTTGTCTTCATGCCTTCAAACAAGCTAGGTAGATAGTCCAATTCTACATTGAAAACCATGAAAATACATCATCATGTGTTGTAGAATCAAACACTCCTACTCAATTTTTCTAATGCACTTCTTTGTATGTGATTATCTCTTTAATAGAATCAAGTGCCTGATCTCGCGTTTAAAATATGCTAAGTCCTACCAACTTACACCAAACTAGGCACTTCCTTCCTTGTGGGGTGCTTTGGCTCCACTACCTTCCCAGCTAGTAGTGAGACATCCTATGATTTGTTTTAGTGATAAAAGGATGGAAAGTGGCCACCAATGCCACTAGAAACACTAACATTGGAATCCATTCCTTCCTTAAAGTCTACATCATTTTTTCTAGAACTACTTAAGTCAAATGAACCATGCAACGGAATTTTAGATCATCTTGATTCTCTAAATAGACATCCACTACTTTGGATATTGTAGACATAGTGTTATTTACTATGGATTCAAACCTAGTAAACAACTTTTTGTGTGGGCCTTCATCCACCAAAGGTTACCAAAAACCTACACTCAAGATCTTCTTTGATGTCTTAAAACCTCCAACTTCCTCTTTGTAAGGTTGCACTATTGCATGATTGGTTGTTGTAATCATAGTCATGGTAGTCTCCTAGTGATTTCACTCTATTTCCCTCTCAACATCGAAATTACGTGAAGTTTTGTGTCATCAAAGCTTAACAAATTATTAAGGTAAGGGATTGGTGCCACCTATCACATCGTCATAAAATCTTGCACAAAAACAACTTCAAAGTCATCCATGGGTACCACTTTGAAACTAGTAGTTCCACTCTAGTGTCCAAGCTATAAGTTGACTCCTTTATCCAAGCTAACCACCCTACCTGTGTTAGAGTTTACTGCCTTAGAAAAATACTGCACCAATTTCAACTGCACATTGAGTTTAACAACCACTACTTCCTACATAAAAATGTGGGTTGCACTATTGTTATCCATCACCATAACTAACTTATTCTTCAACTTGGATTGAAAAAAACTAATATTTGTATAGTTCTACTCTTGGCTTGAACAAAACTAATATTTGTATAGTTATACTCTTGTCTTGAACAAAAATAATATTTGTATAGTTCTACTCTTGGCTTGACCAAAACTAATATTTGTATAGTTCTATTCTTGTCTTGAACAAAAATACTATTTGCATAGTTCTACTCTTGGCTTGCCTTAGACTTATTTCCAACTAAAGCACCCAATATTTGCAACACACCAACTGATGGTTGGATTTCTTAATTTATAACATTGACCCTCATCTTCAATGGACATTTCTTATAATAATTATAATTTGCACAAATCCAACAAACAACAACCTTACTGCTATTTTTTTCTTAGATCCATATGATTAACTTATCATGGCCTTAGTGTTATCACATTAATATGTCCTTAATATGTCCAAAATCAAGAGGGATATCACATTACATTAGGTGGTTGACCACTGTTCCGTAGTGTGATATCTAACCATAGTGCATATTGCTTGCATGGATAAGTGACTCGAATTAAGGTGCACCCACCTAGAGATTCATACCCTTCACTAAGTTGGGAATCCACTGCATGCATGAGTGCCCCTAATAATATTGGTAATTGCACCCTAGTTTAATTGTGCATCCAAAACTAAAGATATAAAATTTTTATTTAGAACTTTGAATATAGAAAACAAAGTTCAAAAATTGGAACTAGGACGAGGATGGACTACTCACTAACAACACGTGCACATGCAACTGAAGGTACAACCAAGCAGGTAACTGCCAAATATTTCTTCATCGAGTGAGGAAATCTTAGGACAAATAGAGGGAAATGTGAATTCATCTAGTAGATATGATAAGCAAACACAAACCATAGGTGAAAAAGTCAGAAGAAAATTTTGTAGATGCATGGAATTTTTTCTTTCCAAAGGAGGATCATGCTCTTATGATGATGAGAGCATAGGAGACATAGAGGTGCCACTCAGGTATAAGAATCTGGTGAAACAATGGGTACTTAAGGAACTACCTCCTATAGATGCTAACTTCATTGTCAACAATAGGACATATCGCATTGCACCGTCCCTGCATGGCCTGGGGCTATTTTCCATGGATGAAATAACTGTAAAATACAATACAGTAATTGAATTGATGGACTATGTCGGACCGTGTTACAATTATAATGATTGGACGCGGTTGTTCCAGTACATGCGAAGTATGCAGAGATATGCACTCACCGCAAATTATATACAACTAATAAACAAGGATAAAAATAAGGGAGTGACTATCTATATTTATGGAAGGCCTAAAGATTTTGGAAATATCATAGGGTTTATAAACAACATGCGACCTAGGACAACAAACAAGCAACCGAATTCCATATATGAGGGACGCGAAGAAAATCAGGTAGTCATATGCGCAATAAAAAAGATAGCTCCCGAGGAAGAGTTATTAGTGGATTACCATTTGAATCAAATAGAAACATCGACTAATAGTGTGCGGGTACTTATGAAACACCTCTTTAAGAAACCTCTACTTATTGCATTATATATATATATATATATATATATATATATATATATATATATATATATATATATATATATATATATATATATATATATATATATATCTTTAACATTGTTTTAAATATTTCACGGTCCCAATTTTATAATAATGTGGGAGCTTGATTGTTGAGGTTGATTTTATTTGGGTGGAAATCAGTTTTTTGTTATCGTTAACAATTTTTTAAATATTTGGGGTTCTAATTATATTATAATGTGGCAGGATGATTGTGGAAAAGGGCCAACTATAGAACATGTAAATGATTATCAATTTCCACTTTCATTTTACGTGAATTTTATTATTTGCTTATATAATTTTATAGAAATAACATTGTTTTTGTTGAAATTATATGTAGTCGGCAGGCCATGTTGATCATGATTCCACCGATGAGGAGGGGTTGTATTCATCCCCTAATCCGATGGTATTAACAAAAAAAAAGATCATTAAAGAGAACAAGGAACTTTCTATCTTATTAGATCGTCCAGATCAAACTCTCAACGTCCTAGAAAAGATCAATATCCTTATGTCACAACTTAACACATATAAGGTAATAACCATAATTGAAAGTGTTTTTTTCTAATGTATTCATATGTTCAATTATGAAACTTTGTTCTTTAACTTTTACATTATCTCATGAAAAAACATTTTCTTTTTTATAAAGAGATTTTTGGAGCCTATTCAGCCCGGTGTTGGTAGTAGTGGCGCCGCAGAGATGCTACAGAGTTGTAACACCCTGTTTCCCCCAGTTTGTAAAAATAACTGGACTGGCCAAGAACTATGGCAAACTCATAAATGTGAATATGTGATGTGAATGGACCTTGAGGAAAAGGCCAATAAATGTGAATAACATTATGAATTTTATTGCAGGACTGCTGAGAGGGGATGTGCAAAAAAAGAGACCACGATGGCGGTGGAAGGCACCTGAAAAGGTGGCGTTAACTTCCACCGAGAATGAATACCGTATTTGGACTCCACTGGCCTGAAGAACCAAAAGCGGCTCGCTGGCCCTGAATTAAATGTCTCGAAGGCTGATAGGTAGATGGTTTAATGAGGGATGGGAGGTGGCTCCCATCCATAGAGCCGTCAGGCCTGATCAGCGCGAGGGTAATCGCGCCACACGCAACCTCGCAAGAGGATAAGGCGTGGGGTAGAAATGATTGC
Organism: Picea engelmannii; assembly: GCA_009831015.1. Lineage (NCBI taxonomy): Eukaryota > Viridiplantae > Streptophyta > Pinopsida > Pinales > Pinaceae > Picea > Picea engelmannii. The sequence goes on along the minus strand of ML777064.1, from coordinate 573,902 downwards.
GAGAGCAGACGCGAGGGGGGAACTCTGGAATTACGCAGAGTGAGTGATAGCAGAGAGGAAGGATTGCAACCTTCACTCCTGGTCACTGGAAGACAGAGACGCAGTCTCACAACATCATGGTCTCAACTCGGGGGTGGCTAGTGGTAAATCCGTTGGGAGTCGTTGAGCCTACGGTTGGGTGGAAACGAGCACCCCTCTCAATAGTTGCTTAACCCCGGTGTTATTTCTGATAAGTGTTTTGCCTCTGGCATCTGGAAATATATGTATTCTGACAATTATGCTCATAAGCTGTGAAACTGTGAATGTTTTCATTATAAGAAGGTATGTGTGGTATTTTGATCAGTACTAGTAGTTGTATATGCTTATAACAGAAAAACCACGCATGGCTTATGTTGATAAATGAATCTAATTATGCATAAGTTGAACCAAGTCCAACTTCCAATCCGTTCTCGGGAATTTGTTTCCCCATATTGGTCTCCAGGATTGCCTCGGAATAGATCTCTTCACAGAGACTCCCTCCTTGGAAAGGTTTACAAAGAACCTGCAAAAAGGACTTGAATGTGAAAGTCTTAACAACCATGTACGAAGAGGAATGACCCTCTTAAAATCCTGAAGTAGTAGCGTAGGGATAAGTATTGATCAACGGATGAGATCCTGTCAGGGGATCTGCGGTCATTCCCGACCGTTAAATCGAAGGAATAAATGAGGTTATGAATTGCCTTAACCCTTTTCCCTCTATCTTCATGAATAGCAAGGAAATCAGAATCGTAGGCCCCCAGGGTCTATAAGAACATCTGGACCGTTGGTTTTTCCACGTCCAAGGAGTAGTGGGAAAGGGCGCGACATCGAGACCGATCTGAACCGTCAGATCTTAGCTAGAAAACCCGAAAGTTGTTAGATCTATAGGGAGATAGATGAGGTTTAAGCCCTCGTGAATAGGGGAAAAAGAATCTGAGCCATCCATCGAGGAGGATAGGTGGCAGAGATCCAGGGATCTCGCGAACTCAGAGGTTTTCAAGGTAAGAGCCCAAAGTTTGGATGCTCCAAGTCACGAGTGGCAAAGCCACAAGAGGATCAGGACCGTCCATCCGAGGAGGACAGGTGGCAGAGATCCAGGGATCTCGCGAACTCGGAGGTTCGCAAGGTAAGATCCCAAAGGTTGGATGCTCCAAGTTGCGAGTAGCGAAGTGTCGAGAGTCGAGCCAAGAAAACATGTGGCAAAACTTCAAGGTGAGGCCTGCGTGATTGACAGGTGGACACACATCGCCTAGAGAAGGGAGTTAATGTTCCGTTTACTTCTCATGTCTCGGGGATTCGCGGGAGAAGGGCATGAGAGCTCAACACTTGGACTCATGAAGTCGTGAGTAGCGAGAACGCGAGAGGGAAAATTAAATATCTCTTCTCGAGGGTTCATGAAGGGAAGGTGCCAAGATTTGACGCTACAACTCGCGAAGGGGCGAGTTGTGAGCAGTGCAAAGGGAAGGTCAACCTTCAATGACTTTAAAGTCTCGGAGGATCGCATAAGGGAGGAATGAGAGTTCAACCGTTGAACTCACGAAGCAACGAATAGTGAGAGGAGCTAGAGTTTATCCTAGTTGGCGGTCATGCGCAGAGGACACTGATAGAAGGAAGCTATACCCATTTCGTGATCTCGGGTATCGGTGATTTGTGAAGAAAATTCGAGGGTCTTTGACTCACGACTCGCGAGGTTGCGAGTTGTGAAAGGTTCCTGCATTTAGGCACGTATGTGGTCCTATCGAACTAAGGAATAAAGAAAGGGAGCTAGTGCTTTGTCGATTAAGCGACGGGTAGATCTTGACAACCAAAATTTGTGCGCCCAGATCTATGGCCAGGGTTTCATTCCAAAGCCCCCTTGCCATTCTACCTTCAAGATTGGACTCAATGGTATCGCTGAGTCGTGACACATGAAAAGGTGCCTGGTTTTTTTGGCCTGTGGTCCTAACCCACGATCATAGGGAGATGAACAGGGAAGAACTAGCCTACACTAGACCCCCGTAGGACTTCGTGGATTCTGTTCCTTGAGGAAGAACAAGAATTTTATTACGATGTAGTGGGTATGTGACAAAGTGGTATCAGAGCATGGTTACAACACTCGGCCTGATTGGGCTCATGCACGAGTTGCGCATAAGCTTCGTTCGAAGTACACCTATGAAGAGTAACCCCTAATGTAACTCTTTTTGCCCAGGATTAAAACTTGGAAACGAGAAACCAACTGTGTATGCATGTGAAAGAGTTATAAATTTATGCACAAATTATAAAAATGTATTTAACTCTTGAATAATAACCAACATTTGTCTTTTCACTCAAGCGGACGATCAATTGCAGGAATCTATAGACGCAGGGTATGGTGACTCACCCAAAGGTGGGAGAAGGCTCCCACAATAGAGATGAAGAGTCTGACAAAAGAAGAGCAATAGGAACCCCTCCAGACCTAGCCGAGACTGTGAGGAGTCTCATGGATGAATTGCAAAGCTGTAAGGCCGACAATGAAAGGATGATGAAAGAACAAGAAAAGCAAATCAAAATTAATGCAGTTCTACTACAGAGCTTATCCGACCTACAACGATAAATGCAACATGAACCTGAGATGCAGAATCATGGTCGTGTCAGTGGCCATACTGAGAGAAGAACATCAAGAAAGTTCCACCCCAGAGGTAAAGGACCAGTGCTAGACAATTCTACTGAGAAGGAAGCTGGTGATTCAGAAGGCTCTTCCAGTAGCAGGACCAGTCCCTATTCTCGAAGAAAACAGAAGAAGCAAAATACTTCCAAGAGTCATAAATTTGAGGAATTCAGAAAGGCCAAACCTCCCTCCTTTGACGGTGAGATAAAGAAGGGAGAGGAAGCCGAGGCCTGGCTACTTGGATTGAAGAAATATTTCAGAGTCCATGATTTTTCAGAGAATTTGAAGGCCTGAGTGGCCACTTTCAATCTGAATGGAAAGGCTTCCATCTGGTGGGAAGACCTTAAGAATATGAAAGGGGTCTGCGAGGAGGACCTGTCTTGGAAACGGTTTGAGAAGTACTTCCGGAAGAAGTATTTGTCGAAAAGATATTTCAACGAGAAGGCTAAAGAGTTTTATGAACTCAAACTGGGACAACTTACTATGGAGGAATATGTCAACAAATTCCTCGACTTATTGAGATATGTACCCTACATCAAAGCAGAGAAGGCGAAGGCGCAACGCTTCATTAGTGGGTTACCCAAGGAATACCAGAACCAAATTGAATTTGACGAGCCAAAGACCTTAGAAGACACTATACGAAAGGCAACATATTGTCATGAAAAATATGGACATTGGGCAGAGTCTCGTGGAGACTGGAAACAGAACAGTGGCTCGAGGTTTCAGAAAAAGGGGAGAAAATCATCAGGATTTAAAAACTACAAAAAGAACCCCAGAATGAACTTTCCATCTCGGAGTGTACTCCAGTAGAACTTTCCCTCGATGGACGGAAATAAAACTTTTGGACCTATACTAGTGAAGACTAATAACCCAAAGAGAGAACCTTTGAAATGTTGGGGTTGCGGAGAAGAGCATCTCTTGAGAGATTGTCCACACCGACAATAGAATAGTCGGAAATTTTATAACATGCAGGAAGCTACCATAGTCAATGATGTGGCAAGGAGTGTGCCACAGATTTATGCAGCCTTGGATAATAACCAAGCTGACCACCTAGCTTCAGTGGTGGAAATAGAAGGTATGATTTTCAACCATCTAGTGTCTGTTTTGATTGACCCTGGTTCAAATTTGAGTTATATAGCCCCTAGAGATGTTGATAAGTGTAAGATATAGCCACAGAAGAAAACCAAGCCATGGTTGGTACAATTAGCCACTGGCACCAAAAGAAAGGTGGTAGATGTCATACCAGCCTGCCAGTTAATGTTGGGTGAATTCCCCACCCAAGCAACCCTTAATGTATTACCCCTGGGATCGTACGACCTGTTGATTGGTATGGACTGGATGGCCACCCATAAAGCCAAACTGGACTGTTACCATAAAACCCTAGAATGTGTGAGCAAAGAAGGAAAGAGGATAACCCTCCAAGGGATCTGAAAACCGGTCTCAATGAGACAAATATCATCCCTGCAAATGAGAAAGTATTTCCGAAAGGGATTTCCCCTGTATGCGATACAGGTTTTGAAAACAATCAAAGGTGCTAAACCAAGCCCTGACGATCACCCTATCCTGAGAGAATACAGAGATGTGTTTCCGGAAGAGGTACCGGGTCTACCTTTGAGAAGAGACATTGACTTCTCGATAGAGCTCGCACCAGGAGCGGTGCCCGTGTCTAGGACACCCTACCGGATGAGCACACCTGAGTTAGTTGAACTCAAATTGCAATTGAAAGAAATGATGGATAAGGGTTATATTCAACCCAGCGTGTCCCCATGGGGAGCACCAGTCCTGTTTGTGAAAAAGAAGGATGGCACCCTTAGACTGTGTATAGATTATAGACAACTCAATAAAGTAACCATAAATAACAAATACCCCTTGCCCAGGATCGATGGTCTATTCGATCAGTTGGGGGGTGCGTCTATTTTCTCAAAGATTGACTTGAGGTCGGGATACCATCAAGTCCAAATTAAGGGTGAAGACATCCATAAAACCTCCTTTCGGACACAGTATAGTCACTATGAGTTTGTAGTAGTGCCATTTGGGTTAACCAATGCCCCTGCCACTTTCATGTGATTAATGAACAATGTACTCAGTAAATTTTTAGATAAATTTGTACTAGTTTTCATTGATGACATATTAATCTACTCTAAGAATAGAGAAGAACATGAAGA
>ML777064.1:555221-567769 GCA_009831015.1 Picea engelmannii | reverse complement strand
TATATCTCAGAATTAAGCCCAGAAGGAGTTCCCTGAAAATGGGAGCTTGTGCCAAGTTGGCACCCCAGTATTGTGGACCCTTTGAGGTTCTAGATAAAGTGGGACCTGTAGCCTATTGGCTAGCACTTCCTCCCACAGTAAAAACACATAATGTTTTTCATGTTTCATTACTGAAGAAATATGTACATGATGTTAATCATATAATTGACTGGTCCGTGATCCAGGTGGAACCGGAGGGAGAATTTCTACCAGAACCCCAATGCATACTGGACAGAAAGGAAACCCCGCTCTGGAATCGAACCATTGCACAGGTCAAGGTGCAGTGGAAACATTTTGGCCCAGATGAGGCTACATGGGAAATGGAGGATGCCATGAGACAGGCATATCTGATTTTGTTTACTTCTGTACATGCAATTCATGTTAGTAGATAAGAACATCGAGGACGATGTTCCTTTTTAAGGGGGAGGGAATTGTAACACCCTATTTCCCCCAGTTTGTAAAAATAATTGGACTGGACAAGAACTATGGAAAACTCATAAATGTGAATATGTGATGTGAATGGACCTTGAGGAAAAGGTCAATAAATGTGAATAACATTATGAATTTTATTGCAAGACTGCTGAGAGGGGATGTGGAGAAAAAGAGACCAAGATGGCGGTGGAAGGAACCTGAAAAGGTGGCGTTAACTTCCACCGAGAATGAATACCATATTTGGACTCCACTAGCCTGGAGAACCAAAAGCGACTCGCTGGCCTTGAATTAAATGTCTCGCAGGATGATATGTAGATGGTTTAATGAGGGATGGGAGGTGCCTCCCATCTGTAGAGCCGTCAGGCCTGATTAGCGCGAGGGTAATCGCGCCACACACAACCTCGCAAGAGGATAAGGCGTGGGGTAGAAATGATTGCGAGAGCAGACGCGAGGGGGGAACTCTGGCATTACGCAGAGTGAGTGATAGCAGAGAGGAAGGACTGCAACCTTCGCTCCTGGTCACTGGCGGACAGAGACGCAGTCTCATAGCATCGTGGTCTCAGCTCGGGGGTGGCTAGTGGTAAATCCACTGGGAATCGCTGAGCCTACGGTTGGGTGGAAACGAGCACCCCTCTCAGTAGTTGCTTAACCCTGGTGTTATTTCTGATAAGTGTTTTGCCTCTGGCATCTAGAAATATATGTATTCTGATAATTATGCTCATAAGCTGTGAAACTGTGAATGTTTTCATTATAAGAAGGTATGTGTTGTATTTTGATCAGTACTAGTAGTTGTATATGCTTATAACAGAACAAACATGCATGGCTTATGTTGATAAATGAATCTAATTATGCATAAGTTGAACCAAGTCCGACTTCCAGTCCATTCTCGGGAATTTGTTTCCCCATATCGGTCTCTAGGATTCCCTCGGAATAGATCTCTTCACAAAGACTCCCTCCTTGGAAAGGTTTACCAAGAACCTGGAAAAAGGACTTGAATGTGCAAGTCTTAACAACCCTATACGAAGAGGAATGACCCTATTAAAATCTTGAAGTAGTAGCGTAGGGATAAGTATTGATCAACAGATGAGATCCTGTCGGGGGATCTGCAGTCATTCCTAACCGTTAAATCGAAGGAATAAACGAGGGCATGAATTGCCTTAACCCTTTTTCCTCTATATTCATGAATAGCTAGGAAATCAGAATCGTAGACCCCCAGGGCCCATGAGAACATCTGGACCGTTGGTTTTTCCACGTCCAAGGAGCAGTGGGAAAGGGTGCGGCATCGGGACCGATCTGAACCGTCAGATCTTAGCTAGAAAACCCGACAATAGTTAGATCTATAGGGAGATAGAAGAGGGTTAAGCCCTCGTGAATAGGGGCAAAAGAATCTGAGCCATCCATCTGAGGAGGACAGGTGGCAGAGATCCAGGGATCTCACAAACTCAGAGGTTTGCAAGGTAAGAGCCCAAAGGTTGGATGCTCCAAGTCGTGAGTGGTGAAGCCACGAGAGGATCAGGACCGTCCATTCGATGAGGAAAGGTGGTAGAGATCTAGGGATCCCGCGACTCGGAGGTTCGCAAGGTAAGAGCTCAAAGGTTGGATGCTCCAAGTCGCGAGTAGCGAAGTGCCGAGAGCCGAGCCGAGAAAACATGTGGAAAAACTTCAAGGTGGGGCCCGCGTGATTGACGGGTGGACACACATCGCCTAGAGAAGGGAGTTAATGCTCTGTTTACTTCTCGTGTCTCGGGGATTCGCGGGAGAAGGGCATGAGAGCTCAACACTTGGACTCACGAAGTCGCGAGTAGCGAGAACACAAGAGGGAAAATTAAATATCGCTTCTCGAGGGTTCGTGAAGGGAAGGTGCCAAGATTTGATGCTACAACTCACGAAGGGGCGAGTTGTGAGTAGTGTGAAGGGAAGGTCAACCTTCGCCGACTTTCAAGTCTCGGAGGATCGCATAAGGGAGGAACGAGAGTTCAATAGTTGAACTCACGAAGCGGTGAATAGCGAGAGGAGCTAGAGTTTAGCCTAGTTGGCAATCATGCGCAGAGGACGTTGACAGAAGGAAGCTATACCCATTTCGTGATCTCGGGTATCGGTGATTTGTGAAGAAAATTCGAGGGTCTTTGACTCACGACTCGCGAGGTCACGAGTTGTGAAAGGCGCCTGCATTTAGGCGTGTATGTGGTCCTATCGAACTAAGGACTAAAGAAAGGGAGCTAGTGCTTTGTCGATTAAGTGGTGGGTAGATCTGGACAACCAAAATCTGCGCGCCCAGATCTACGGCCAGGGTTTCATTCCGAAGCCCCCTCGCCATTCTACCTTCAATATTGGACTCAATGGTATCGTTGAGTCGCGACACACGAAATGGCACCTGGTTTGTTTGGCCGGTGGTCCTAACCCACGATCACAGGGAGATGAACAGGGAAGAACTAGCTTGCACTAGACCCCCATAGGACTTCGGGGATTTTGTTCCTTGAGGAAGAACGATAATTTTACTATGATGTAGTGGGTATGTGATAAGAGTCTTGATGCGGGCGGTCATACAACTGCTAGAGTACTATTTAATTCTTCATCATCCACACCTAATTTAGATAGGAGCCATGACACACACCACCAGGCATCCACACATCAGTCATAGTCTAGAGATGGTGACATAGATGAGGCTGGTGATGTGGTTGACATGGTTTAATTTCCTGGAGCTAGACGTGTGACAAGCACAGGGACCCTTTCGTGCACATTTTTGGTCAATGATAATGGAATTCCATTAAAACAAATAAGACTCCCAGGTAATTTTTCATAGTTTAATCGTTTCATGTTGTCCATTGCATGCACAAATCATCTAGATTATTAATTTTAAATTAATGGTCATATCTTTTGTGTGTGTAGGAAACGAACATTTTTATAGGCACCTAGAGAGCAAGGCCTTGTTGATTTTTGGGGAAACCTTATGCATGAGGTGGAATTTCCATAATTCCAACCTCAAAAAGGAACTTATGGATTATCTTGAAGGCCTCTTTGGAGTAGACACGTTCAATAAAAAAATGGTCACCTTTGCAGTGGGAGAATATTTAAATTATACGCAGGATGTTTATAAACGAAGCTTGGCAGAAAATCCTAGGTATGAGCGTCCTCCCTCAATTCCAGAGAGGGAGTGGAAGGCGATCATTGATGATGCAAAATAAAATATTTTGAAAAAATCAGGAGAAAAAATAACCGGTACTGGTAAATTACAATATTTTGATTTCAATACTAGCTTTAATTTTCTTTAGATCTAAATAAAAGTGTGGTTATATATAAAATACTTGAAAATTTTGATGATAGGTTACCTGACACTTTGAAGGAAACCAAATCAAGGATTTACAAACATGGCCAACACAAGCTAGGCCAGGGCGGCTACTCAAGGTTTCAATCACAAATCGTAAGTACCCAAACATCTTAAGAATATTATTTGTATCGCCTTACAACTTTCAGGTAATTGTAGCCAAAAAAATTAAAAAATCATACCCTTATGCAATGCAGGGCGACAACTTCAGAACTGAAACCACGGAGGAAGACCTCCAACTTGGTTATAAGTACGGTTATAAAGTTGTGGTTGATCATAGGAAAAACATGGGGCAGGCCCCAAGATCCAGTTTGTAGGATAAGGTAAATAAAAATCAGTCCACATTAACCTTTCATTACTTATAAAATACGTAAATGTTTGATATCGTCCATATGTTAATGTCTTACTTTGTTTTAATCAGGGGAGAAACACTATAAAAAAAACCATTAGTACTGGACAACAGAGCATTGATAATGCAACATAGCCAAAAGATCATGGTGCTCCGCAACAACCCCATCCCAGTGGGGTGCAACCCCAAGATGTTCCTGTGATCGAGGCCCACGACAGTAAAATGGTTGTATATTAATCATATACTTAATAATTATGTACTTATAAATTTTGACGTTTCAATGGCAGAGAATGTCATAGTTGATCCTCCTCGACCTGAAGATCATGTGAACAGGGCATCCATTCCAACGATGCCGACTAGAGGACCAGGTAAATAATTACATTGCAAAGTTTGTTTTTTAATATTAATGAACTACTTCAATGATATTTAAAAATTGGCCATATAAATTTAACATTTTTTGTTTTTGTAGGTGAGGGCCCCTCACAGCAGTATCCACGCCATGGGTACGAGACCAGACATACTCGACGTGAAAGGAATGAAACAACATCAACTACTGAAGAGAACCCAGTAAACGAAGACATGGAGATGGATGAATAACTTAAGACCCGGAAAACACAAAAGAAGACTAACAGAAATTGATGATGTGTAATAATTTTATAAGACAATTATATGTACATTATATAGTTGAACATGTAATTATGCATATAATGCATTGACATTATGGGTACTTTTTCATCTGATAATATACACAAGGCTATTTCCATGGCTTGTATATATCTGTGAATGTAATTTTGTTATACACTTAATGATAATTTCAACTTCTCTTAGACTTGGTATATATTGATTCAATACTCCTTGGTCTATTGGTTCTATTGGCCTTGACATACAATTTCTGCATCAATTTGTGGCTCCATGGATATCATCCTAGCGATTTTAAGGCATTGGTAAACGTAAAATTTAAGAGATTGAATTGTTCAAGTTTGGATTTAAATTTTACATGCTTGTTTGTTTGTGGGTTTCAAGAGTTCCAAAGTTGTATCTCTTTGTCTTTTAAGAATGATAATCTCTTTGTATTTTAAGATATAACATGATAATCCAAGCAAGACCTGGTGCCTTGTGCTTGGAATATGGAGTCTAGGCAACAAATAGAACTTGAAAATCGATAAAGAAGATGTGACAAAACCACCAAACAACAAGTGTTATCAGTCAAGGACAGATATTATATATATGTGTGTGTGTGTAACAACCATATGAAATGCTCAACAAAGACACAACAACACATCCTAAAATTATTGCACCCACATAAGACATCAAAGATGATATTAGAGTAAGAGAGATAACCTTCTATTGAATGATCAACCCTTAAGCTATCTCCTTTAGAAGGGGCACAAACTATCTCAATTATTATTATTTTTTAAAATAAATATATGTTTTTTGGGTCATATCAAGAGTACAAATTCTCTTTGATATCTCATCAAAAGTTGAAATTCTTACAGTAACTTCATTGCATTATGTAGAGCATGAATAATAATGTTGTTAAGTGATAAAGTACGAAGAACATTCATGCTTAACCACCTTATCAACAACTGTACTGGCCTCCTCAATGTTTATTAATTCTTGCAAAGACCATCCATTAATGTAGTAAATGTTACAACATTATGATTGTATCCCTTGGACACCATCTCGTCCAAAACATTGTAAGCTTCCTCCTACCTACCTTCTTCAATACTTCAGTTTTCTTCCTCCAATTGCATGTGAACCAAATGATTTACAACACCCATCTCTTTTAAGATTCTACCCAATATTAGACTGTCTATATAAACCCAAATGTCAACAATAATCATTGATCAAAGGAGTTAAAAATTCATTGGTTGCACAAGGGGTCAATAATGTTTATTAGCTTTCCATTGAATGGTACAAGGGGCCAATCTTCCCAGGTAATTGTTAATGTTATTATTGCACTTCCTTCATAAGCATCAATTTGAAAATTGTCCTAGGAATTATTTTCTCTATACTCTAATAGGACCTTTATCTAAAAAAGTACTGGCGATTCCCCATTCCTCCTACTATGCAAAACCAACCTAGAATTTTTGGCAGCCTTCCAAAGTTTTAACCGTTAAAGGGGAAAATTGGATTAAAGACTTATTGTGAGGCTTATAACATCAAATTGGATTATGCACTAGTGATGATTCAATGGGTGTATTGTATCCAACTACCCTATTTCTTTCAACAAAAAAATGGAGATTTGGTTACGAGAAACAATCACAAACATAGTTCATTATCACAACTGTAGATTTTAGAAATTGTGTGTAATCACTCTATTGAAGACATTGCAATAATTTTGTGTATACATTATATTATCACAACTGTAGATTTTAGAAATTGTGTGTAATCAATTTATTGGATATATTTGCAAGAATTTTGTGTATAATGTCTGTGAGTTTTGTAATTTTTTTTAATGTGTAAAAGTTCTTTGTGTGATGTATGCAAGTGAAAAATGATAATTGTAGTTTAGTGGTTTCATTATTTTTATAGTAATTATGTTGTAAGGAATTTCACTATGAACCAATTATAAAGTGTCATTAGTCCTATTTGTTATTTTTGAATCTCCATGGCCATAAAATCACTTGTCAAGATCAACATGGAAGTTTTTGCATTGGTGGTAGTTTTTTTTTTGTAAATAAAAAAGGGAGTTTCCTATTACTGAGCTTTTAGAGTACAAAAATGCCACATGTCATAAGTCTGCCACTTGTTCTGCCAAATTAGCAGATACCAGAACATGTGGTAGAATATGAAATCAACAGGTGGTGGATCAAGTTCTTACTGAACGGTCTATGCATCTAACCCTACCAAACAGAAACCAGAGCAGGTGGTGGATCGAGTTCTTATTGAACTATTCTATGCATCTAAGAAAAACTACCAACTGAAAAAAGATGACATAACTGTAAAACTGTATCATCGCAGTACAAAGAGATGAGTTGAGAGTGTGCGAGGTGAACATAGCAAATAAATTACACATTAACACCTGGGGGCATGTCGTTCGGAGCACTACTGAAGGGGTCATCCCTGGGCTGGAGCACGAAAGGCCTCTCATAGGTTAGGAAACGCTGAGTTGCAGGTGCATTCAATAAGGCATCATAGAGCATGTCAATTTGCTGGTGCATGAGGGTGTCTTGGTGTATCTACTCAGCCATCTGGTTCCTTAGCTCGAAGACGAGCTCGAGTTGCTCCAGATGGAAGAAATATGGTGGATCATGGCAGAAATCAGGGAGAGTCGTAAGTGGTAGAGGCACCAAGACTAGGTGGCCCTCCACCTTTGCGCCCATGGTGTCCATAGCCTCCACCTCCTTGACCTCCTCCGCGACTGTCCTGACTTGGTTGTCTGTGTTTTCAATTGAGGCCACAAATTCCAGATGGAGGAATTCCTCTGGGAATTCCTCCTCAATTATACATGTGGCCCCTTCCATGGTGGTTGGGGATATTGTGTTTGTTGGATTATGGCTGGGGGGCTGCCAATCATTCAACACTGTGAATAGGAGGGATTCCGGAGGAACCTAGATGGGTTCCTCCAGAATCTCCTCCTCAACGTATGCCATTGGCGGTGTTCTTGGTTCTCCCGTCGCTGAGTCCGAGCAATGGACATGGCACGCTCCAAGCCAAAAACAAGACTCACAATCCATTCTAGTTGCTAATATCTAGTTACAAAAAATTCTAGTTGCTAATATCTAGTTACGAAAAATTCTAGTTGCTAATATCATTTTAAACTTTTGGTCATTGAGTAATTTTCTGCATTTTATCATCACACGTCCATACTTTATTAAACATTGAGTAATTTGGTAAAGTGGGTTATCTCTTTACTTATTGTTGTTAGCTTAGATCTAGGAGCTGCTATGGAATTCCCACTATGTATTACAATGGTGGTACTCTTTTAGTCCCTTTGACCTACTAATGTGGTTATTTGTTTGACATAAATAAAATTATCTTATCTTATTTGACATGCTCATGCAACCAATTTACAAGTACTTCTTCAAATGCTACCAAATTATTATAATCACGTTAGTACCTATGAAAGCACTCTGATTACTAATTTTTTTGGCCTACATGTTGTCAAGCTAGTTGGAGGGCATAAGGTAATTTATTAGGTTTCTTGTTCTACATGCAATGTCATATGATTGTCCTTATTGTCCAGGATAACATTTCAATATTTGAGGTTTAACTATATATAGATCTTTGCAAATTATATGAATAAGAATTGTTTTCAAGGTCTAGAGTATTTAAAAATGTTCTCGTTGCAGTAGTTGTATCTACGACCGTGTATTACAGTATTACCCAATGCAAAATTGTCTTTTCAAGTCCTTGTAAAGTTGAAATATCATCTCTAATAAATTGAAATGGGAAATTGAACAGGTCTGTTTTATAGTTATAGGTAATATGATTTGCTGAGAGTTGCACATACATAGACACTTTGATCTAAAATGTTCATCTCAAGGTCGCTCAATAGACAAAGTTGAAATTGAAGAAAAACCAACTCTCAGTGATCTAGATTTGGACTTTGTCTTTTACCTTGAACCATCTTGACGTCAGGCACTTATAAGGAAAGTTCATTAAGCCTATGCTCTTATTGTTATGGGTGATTTTTTCTTTGCTTTTGATCAGTGGACATTTTACATTCAGGGATTTTAAGTTTTAGACATCTTAAATTTGTTTGGATTCTGAATATTTTTGGCATATTTCAATGCCAGCCTCTGAGGATTGGAAGGTAAAAGTACTGATGGATAACCCTTTATAATATTAGATGACAAATTTTATCATTGAAAGAAAAGTGCATAACTCTTTTTCTTTGAATTTAAACCTGGTTAAAATACATTGAATGTGCCAAAAGATTCCCAACCTGTCATCTACAAAAGTGATGAGTTCTGGAAAAGGCTTGCATTTTCTTTGTGAGCAATTGTTGATTCATCATTTGGATAGTTAAAAATTAAATAGAATATTGTGCCTTTGTTCTTCATGTCCCTAGACATATTTAAACTTAAAATTTGTTTTTTTGCGGAAATTATCTTTTTAATATACGAGTGTTAATTGTCCTTGAATTGTAAATGGAACCCACTCGGAGGAGGAAACATTCAGGGTTGTTAAGTTTTAAACATCTTAAATTTGTTTGGATTTTGAAGTTTTTTGGCATGAATGACAACCTCTGAGGATTAACAAGTAAAAGTATTGATGGATAACCCCTTGATAATATTAGATAATAGATTTGATCATGAAAGCAAAGTGCATAATCCTTTTCATTTGAATTTAAACCTCCTTGTATCCTTAAAAGACTTTGCATGTGCCAAAAGATTCCTGACCTATCATTGACAAGAGTGATGAGTTCTGGAAAATGATTTCTTTTTCTTTGTGTGCAACTGTTGATTCATAATCTGGATAGTTAAATAGAATATTGTGCCTTTGTTCTCCATGTGCCCTGCCATATATAAATTTAAAATTTTCATTTATTGTGGAAAATATTGTTTTATTATTTATATGCAACTGTCATTGTCCTTTAATTGTAAATGGAACCCACCCAGAGGAGGAAACATGGGATAGGCATCTTACAGAAAATAACACAAAATGTGGGAAACTCTAGGAAATGGGGAAGTCTCAGAAAACAGGAAAGAAAAATAACATCAGAAAATAATATCTTTGACTTTTCAGACTATTGTTTCATCATTCATCCACGTTAGTACAAAAGTTGTGTAAAATTTGGATGTCTAGATGATAGAATTGTCATTGTTGTCTTTCATATCATATTTGAAATATCAAATCGTTGTTCAGATTCATATCAAAACATAAGTTAAAAAATCTAAAAGGTGAAAATAGAGAAGGAAGTTGTGCGCTAGTATCATACGTACAACAAAATGACTAATGGCACCATTGTAAATTAGAGAACATTTCCCTCCTTGTGCTTAAAAACACCACTATTTTTAAATGCTTGGTTGTTAACTGTTTTCACTGTACATAGTTTTTAATATGGTTTAGTATTTCTTAGGGTATATTGGAGTTCAATATTGTACTTGCGTTTTATTAGTGAATTTTTATTAATGAATGTTATAGATGTTTGGCAATTTTTTTTGCTTAAAAATCATTTTATAATTGGCTCAACATACTGTGAATAAAACAATGATCAACATACTGTGAATAAGGGAATCATTTTGTTTTTTTTAAATAAATGAGTGACGACTTCAAGGAATTTTGCGACCAAATTGCTATACAATCAACGATTTTTTTTTGTCAATTGTATAGCAATTTCATCGCAAAACTCCTTGAAGTCATCACTCTTGCAACGAGCCCCCTGATAGTTGATTTGTCACAAGATTCTTCAACTTATTGCTCTTGTGAAGATCTCGCTAACTTGTCACCCATGCGAAAATATCCCTAACTTGTCGCTCTTGCGATGATCACCCAACCTTGTCTCTCGTGCGACAATCTCCCTTTATTGTATATCTTGCGGCGATATCCCTACTTTGTTGCTCTTACGACGATTCCCCTAACCCGTCACTCTTGCGACGAACTACCTACCTTTTTTCTCGTGCGACAATCTCCCTATATTGTCACTCTTGCAATGATTTCCCTACTTTGTCGCTCTGGCGATGATACCCCTTCTTTGTCACTCGTGTGACGATATCTCTTCTTTGTCACTTGTGTGACAACTTCCTAGTTTCGTCGCACTTGCGACGTTGTTTCAGGTTCGTCACACTTGCCATGGAACATAAAGAGACGTTTGGGAGACCCAATATTCATCGCAATATCCATGACATAACGTTGCAAGAGTGTCGAAAGAGTCATCGCAAAATGACCCAAATTTACTAGTGTCCGCTTTTAATTTTTTGATTGAAGAGTGGGTTTTTAACATTGGAAATGAAGGGGAGAGAAAGGTTTTGTATTTTCTCATTTTTTATTTTCCTTATTTTCCAATTTTGCATGGGGGTGGTGTGAGGACATAGACTTCCATGTTAAACATAGTTGAAGAGAAGAAGATAGACTTAACCAAGAAAGTAAATGGCAAAACAATCACACAGTACACAGAGATTTTACCCCGAAAACCTGACAAAAAAAACCAACATTCCCTGGGCATATTTCTCTCTTGTTGTTTTATTCATTCAAAATAAAGGGTTACATGACTAACCTTGTGTTGGTCCCTGGTTTTGATCATGTTTTTGCCCACATTATATGCCACAGACCTCCATTTATATACCAGTACCACCCTTTTGGCCTTGCTTTGACATAATTGACATCTCCCTACCATTCAATGGGGTTACCTAAGGTATCTTTTCATTTCAAGCTATTTTTATGCACTTTAATGCTTTAAATTGGTGTTGGAACTAATATCACTTGGGTTAGGTACCACTTCTATTTTTGGAACAGGATGCCGGTACCAGGTACCAACTCGTACCCGTGGAGGTACCAATGGAGCTGCTCGAGATCTGTGTGTTATGGTTCGAATGGGAGATAGAGAGATTCGCATGACAGCTGGAGTCATCGCCACAGGGTGCTTGAAGGCATAATGATAAAACTGGATCGATTATTCTTCATCGTTCACACTTCGTGACACTACGTGTCACGAAGATGTGAAATACGTTTTAAAACTTGATTCCAAGACTATTCTCGGATCGGGGATCTGTTTGTTTTTATGCATCTTTGTTTTCGACTGTTATGAACAATATGATTTTTATATATAAACCCGAGATCACTCCTGAGACCGGGTTGGACTATGTTATGCCGTGAACCTATGTTTTTGAATAAAAACTGCTGTTGCGTTATGGTATTCGACTGATATACGATTTGAAGTATTCTCTTTTGAGTTAATGGAGCGTAAAGATTATACAATGTTTGCATAGAATGCTGTAGTTAGTTCTGGTTCTTTCCTCCAGCGTTTGTACCGTTTGGTTGGGCCCGCCGAACCGGTTCAAGTCGCTGGTTACTTTGTTTCAGATTTAGTTCATTTCAGTGTTTTAGAACTTGCATACGAGGTAGCTTAACGTTCATATATTTAGTTGTTTCAGTGTGTTAACATTTGCTTACATGAATGGTATACTTACAACTCATAGTGTGTCATCGATTTAGTTGTTACAAAATCGTGTTCATCTATTCTTCAAATTGAATCGTGCCAGCATACTGTTATCTTTTATATTGATGGGTATTGAATGCATAACTGATGCCTGTAGGGTTTAAGAGTATGAACGTGGTTTGTTTGGCTTTACATTTTCAATTCGAGCATAAATTAGAGTGTGAATGAACTTGCTTTGTTAGACAGTTAGTTACCCTGCTTACTTGGAATAGTTAGATTACAGTTAAATCAAAGGGAGCTCCTGGTACCAATAGTTAGGGTAGTGCTCTGTTTTCCTGTAGACAGAATTAGATTTA
>ML777064.1:491197-517102 GCA_009831015.1 Picea engelmannii | reverse complement strand
GCCCTCTGCCCCCCCCCCCCACTACCTCTCTAGCTACCTTACAAACTCCATATGACTCTCATGTTTGATGCAGTGGGAAAGAAGATCTGTTGAGTGGACATTCCTATGGACGAGCATATGTGAACGTGATCCTAGTGGTTGATCACTAGTGAAGAAGTGGTTCTTCTCTGTAATGTAGTGAGCCAGAGATATGGACATCCCTATGGATGTGCCCCTAGTGGATGAACACTAGTGGGTGTATAATATCCCTTGCTATATTGTTCAAGAGTCAGACCTACCTGTAACCCTAATTGTAATGTAAAGGGTACAAGTCGGCCCCACCTTATTATGATAGATAATTAATGTAAAAGATAATTAATATGGTTATTATTAATTATATTGTGACTTAGTGAGGTCAGCCCTGTTGTGCCAATAGACACTTATGTTGAAAGGTTCAGTATAGTATAAGTAAATATAAATTCCCCTTTGAGGAATCATATCTTTTGTGTGAGTTTGGAAATTTCAGCAAGTACATCTACTTGGGAAAAGTGCACACCTCTCTTTGGCACTAGTCTTCTAGGGTTTTTGAGAACCTTTTTGTGTGCTAGGTTTTCTTGGTGGTGAAGGCATTTTTCTTGAATAATATAGAAAAGGATTGGCTGGGTTTTCTTCCCTTGTTGATAAGGGTTTCCCATGATACTTCTTGTGTACTTGTGCATGGTGTTTCTTCTTGTGATCTTGGTTGCTACAACAAATTGTCTATGGTTTAAGTAAAATGATAAAATGGAATGAACTTCATGCTTAAGCCTAGATTATTGAAAAGTTAACAAAGAGTACCACAATTCCACTTGAATCCAGGATCACATTGAGTTCCATGTGCAAGGAAAGTAAAAGACACCGCAAATGCATTCCCTCAACAAGCAAGACATTTATTAATTATGTGTTTTATTTTACAGGTCCTTGATTTTTATGGAGAAGCATTTCATTTCTCTCAAGACCTTAGGGTGAGCATATAGAGGATAATATATGGCTTTTATATTTTTCTAGAGACAACCCTCTGGGCCTTTATCCCCTTATTCCCATGAAATTATGTACAATCCCTTCCTGGGTCAATAGACCCGAAAATCCAAAAGATGAGGAGCCAGAGAGGAATAAATGTGAAAAGTGGAAAGTATGGACATGAATGGTATGTTGACCCTTCAAGGAGAACCCCTAGTAGAAATCCTTTCCCTAAGGGTGACCCACTTACTAGGAAAAAATGTCAACCACCAAGGTGAAATGAGGCAAAAGGCATAATTTCCAAGAAAACGTTTTCAAAATAAAGAAAGGACCTTTTGCAACATGTTCAAATGCTTCAATTATTAAAATGAGACTTACCATGAAACCAAACTTGTTACCTCATGGAGCAAGAACTATTTTCCTCTATGGCACAAGATGGTGTGGTGGACGTTGTTGTTGTCGATAATTGGTAATGTGTGGTAAGAAGAGGGGCTCTGTTTTCTCATCTGGATCTTGACACTCAATGTATTCAACCTGCAGGCAACGAGAAATCATCTCCTTAGTTATCCCTAGGCATGGGGGGGTAATAGGTACCACATCCTTGGTGATTGATTTAGACCATAAAGGGATCTCTTCAATTTCCACACTAGCTCTTTCTTTGTCTTTACTGCAAGTCCTTTAGGATGTTTCATGTAGATTTATTCTTCCAAGTTCCCATGTAGAAACGTTGTCTTCACATCCATTTTCTCTATTTCAAGATCAAATGTTGTAGGCAGAGACATTAGTACTCTAATGGAAGTTAATTTTTCAACAGGTGAAAAAATCTCACCGAAGTCGACACCTTTGACTTAGGAATATCCTTTCACTACCAGTCGAGATTTGAATTTATTGACTTGTCTTGTTGTGTTCATCTTTTTCTTGAATACCGACTTGCTACTGACAAGATTAATTCCACTAGGTAATTTGACCTATTATCGTAGGATTTGTCATTGTACAAATCCCAACACAAGATCATCAAATATAGTGTAACTATAAGAAATCCTACCACTGTCACCTTAGTAAGAAATCCCCATGTTTTACTGATGGAGAAGGTCCACCACAGGGTAGGATTCCCAAGTGACCTCAAGGGATCAAAGTAGCAATTTTGTTAGCCAATCCTACTGCCCCTCTCTTGATAACCTAATTAGAAAGTCTCGGTCAAAGGAAAAGATCTATGAAGCTCATATGAGTACCTTCCTGGAACAAGAACACTCATAACATATATATGATTTATTTCCAAGTATAAACATGCAATAAAAACCTCATAAGACACTAGACAATGATAATTTGCTATAGCTGGTACAAAATTGCAATAATACAACAATTTACAACAAAAAGTAAAAGTTTGTAACAACAACAATAAATATTCCTTAGAAATGCAACAATTTCCAATAGAAATTTAGCATAAAATTAGTAGATTAATACCCAATTGTTATATGCAATTTTAGGGTAAGTTAGGTCACCTCTAGATCAATGTATGCAACAAATATGAGAGAATTTATATGGTTGTAGCAAACTTTTGCAACAACAACAAGTTTATCACTCAATTAGCACACGTTAGTGTTAGTAAAGTGAGTAGATAGATTGAGAGATTAAGAATAAAGAGTTTATTGATCACTTTCACCACAAAAGAGTTGAAATGATTAGTGCCTTAGGGCTATGGAGTCTTTATAACAAAAATAGAATATAACTTGGAGATGAAACTAGCAAAGGTTAAGAGGTGGGGCTTAAACTCCAAGGTTTTATCACATTAGGGACTTAGGGTTTAAACCTTGAGGAGAAAAGTTTTGCTAGAGTGAAAGCACTTTTGGGCTCTAGAAACCTTTTCTCCCTTCTTAAATACTTCAACTAGATCACAATCAAGAGTCTAGGGATAAATTCCTAAAGTGCTATCACTTTAGGGATTTAGGAGTCTAACCATAGGTAGGATTTCCTTTACAAACTTTGGATGAAATTAACCTTGTGAGAGGAGGAATCACTTATTAGAAAAACAAGATCGTGGAGAAATAAAATAAAACAAATGTGGAAATAAGACACAGAAGATACACAATACAATAGAGACACAAATATACATGGTTCACCTAGTGTGGGCTACGTCCACCAGAGAAATTGCCAGGTCCTTCCTTTATTATTATCCAGCAAATGAAGGGATACAACCTACAACAAACCCATTGTAACTTCCTCTTTGTTCTCTCACAGTCTCCTATCTCATAATACAATATTCTCTCTCATCCTTAGCCGGAATACATTTCCCTCTAAAAGAGGGTTTCCTTCTAGGGAAAAAAACCCTAACATAATTCATACTGTTAGATCTGTGACCTTATAATGAACAGTCCAGATTTACAATGAAATTACAATATACAGTTACAAGGAATTTTTTCCTTCGGGGGCCTGCTTGCCCCTAGACCCCGCAGAGGGGGTAACCTCCCTCTGCACTCCCCCGTGTGGAAGAGTGTACATTCTTCTAGGGTGTAAAGTCTTCATGGGGTATAAACAAGGCTGAAAACAAAGACCTCTAAATATGGAAGATAATCAGGCTCCACAACCAACATCACTTATGCTCCTCTCTTAGGGTTTTATCAAGAAATATATTCAATATGAACAAGTAAAATTTACCATAAAACACTCAATAACATGAAATGAAAATGTATAAATTTACTTACTTCACCAAGATATGACAAGAAGAAACCATAATTGAAGCAATACCATCCAAAAATCAACAAAAGAGCATCCAAACTTCACCTCCAAGAAATAACACACTAGAGAAAAGAACCAATAACCCTTAAATAACGAAAATTTCAAAAGTAGTCTCTCACATGTGTGAGAAAAATGTGATCCAAAATGAATCTTGGCTAGCCATATTTATATGGAAACACTAGCCATCCAAGAGACTCGAATGAAAATTCATTTCTCTTCAAGAGGGGTCGACCCCTTAAATTGTCTTTACATAAATTCAAAATATAAAATTTACATTAAATGAAACCTTAGAAGGGCGATGTCAATCCCTAAGAGGGTGACGTTGGGTTAGAAGAGGTGACATCAAGATCCAAGATGATATCATTGGGCCTCTAAAGGCCAAGTGTCACTCTATCATGTGCCAAGGTCCATGCTAATTTCCTCCTCTCATCAAATCACCATGTGAACCATCAAACCCTAGCCTCTAGGTGACGTCAAGGGCTAGAAGGGTGATGTCTAGGCCTTCAAAGGAAAATGTTCAAGTGGGGAAAGGTGAAATATAATCCTTTGGTGATGCTAAGGTGCCTCAAATGGAAAATTCCTTCATATTCCATGTGAAACGCTCATCATCAATGGTATCCCAGATGTGGGGTCTAACATCCATCTCATGGGCTTCTAAGCCCCTATGAAGGTCCAAGTGGCACAGTTCCTTCATGAATAAGTTTCATCGAGAAAATTCCTAAGACAAACAAGTACTCCCTCCAAGGGTCCACAATTCATATGAATCATGCCAAGTAAGCCACATATAATAGGAGAACCACCCAAACATGTGCACCAAAACCCCCCTTTTCAAATTAAACAAATGCTCAAAGACCTTATAAAATTTTCCAAATTTAGGTGAAGGGATGTTTCCCAGGAATACCCCATACAAGTCATGAAACAAATATGATGTGGATTGGGGCAATACTTCTAGGCATGGGGTTCTTTACATACAAGGGTTTGTATTGTCTCATCTATGGGTGCCTTTGTGGAGGGTGTGTTTCCCTTCGTCCATGATGAAACAATTCTCCAAGCCTTTTTATTTCCATTAGTTCATTATGGTTAAAAACATTGATTACTATGTGCAATGGAAAGTAAGGAGTACTGCAATGTCAATTGAATCTAGAAATACACAAAGTTCCATATGCAATGAAAAGTAAGAGACAACACAAAATGTATTTCCTCAACAAGAGGGACATTTATTAATTATGTGTTTAGAAGGTCCTTGATTATTGTGGAGAAGCATTTCATTGCTCTTAGGACCTCGAGGAAAGCATCTGGAAGGAAAATGATTGGCTTTTAACTTTTTCCAGCTACAACACCTATGGGAATTTAGCTCCTTCTTCCCATGAAATGATGTACAATATCTTCTTGGGTCATTGGACCCAAAAACCAAAAAGATGAGGAAATGAAGGGGAAGAAGGATGGAAGGTGGTAAGTATGGATGTGAATGATACGATGACCCTTCAAGGAACTACCTAGTAGCAACCCTTTTCCTGAAGGTGACCAACTTTCTAGGACACAATGACAACCACCAAGGTGAAATTAGGAAAAATGTATAATTTCCAAGAAAACATTCCATGATCAAGAAGGGAATTTTTGCAACATTTTGAAATGATTCAAATATTAAAGTGACACTTACCATGACACCATACTTTTTATCTCATGAATCAAGACCTGTTGTCCTCTGGGATCCAAAACTGATGTAGTGGATTCTACTTTGTTGCTGGTGATGAGTGGTGATCAAAATGAAGAGAAGGGGCCCTGTGGGTTCTGTTGGTCAATATAACTCTCAACATTCCATGTCTGCTACCTGTGGGCCTCAAAACATGATCTCCTTAGTCACCCCTAGACTTGGGGGGTAACATGACCAAATCCCACATCTCATTTTTGTGAAAGGATTCCATCTCTTTGACCATGACATCCTTCCAAAGTCTACCCTCTCTCGAGTTGACTTCCTCCCTAGTCAACTTGGGCTCCTCATTAATGGAAGTAAACATAAATGCAGAATGGAAATCGGGTGGACTATAACTTTTGACTAGTTTTCTTACTTGTTCATACCTCCTTACAACCAAGGTTGGTTGTTCCACCTCTTCATTTGATTCAATCAACTCATATGAATCACATTCTTCATTTCTCAGTTAAAACCTTACATTATCTATTTGAACCACTTCAGACTTGGAATTACCTCTGAATTATCTGAAGACCACATATTGACTGTACATTGTTCCCCTTGATGCAAGATCCTAGAGATTATGTCATTTTATTCCTTTTTTGTATCCAATGAAAATATGCTTGACTTCCTTCTTGTCCAACTTGATCCTCTTTTCCTTGGGAATATGCATAAATGAATCACAACCAAACACTTTGAGATGTGAAAGTGAATTTTTATTTCCAAACCATACCTTGTTTGGAGTCATGTCGATTAGTGTCGACGAAGGAGACATATTCACCGGATATTTGTAGTGTTGATTGCTTCTGCCCAGAATTCTTGTGCGATCCCAACACCATGGAGCATGCTCCTTTCCTTATTCATCAATGTTTTATTCATTCTCTTAGAAAATCCATTTTATTGTGGGATATATGGTGTGGTATTTTTCATTATGTGCCACACTACTTGTAGAAATGCTCAAAATACTTTCCATAGAATTCACCACCATTGTGAGTTCTCAACATGTTGATATTATTATCTCTATACTTTTCCATAAGATATTTAAACTCTTTGAATTTCTTGAAAACCTCTAATTTCTTCCTTCGGATATCCAAGTCTTCCTTGAAAAATCATCTATGAAGGAGGCATAATATAGGGATCCACCAAGTGACGGGATTGTTGCAATCCTAAACACATCAATATGAACCAATTATATAATCCCCTTTTCCCTTGTCACTCCAAATAGGAACCTAACCGGTTTGTTTTTCTCCATATATGCAATGTTCAAAAAAATGAAGTTCTAAATTACATTAAGGAAAAC
Organism: Picea engelmannii; assembly: GCA_009831015.1. NCBI lineage: Eukaryota > Viridiplantae > Streptophyta > Pinopsida > Pinales > Pinaceae > Picea > Picea engelmannii. The sequence goes on along the minus strand of ML777064.1, from coordinate 510,398 downwards.
CTTCGACCATACTTTTGTTGTGCATAGCTCGAAGTCCTTTTTCTCCAATGTATCCCATCCTCTCATGCCATAACATCTTCGGGTCGACTTGATGAGACTTGTCGAGGCAATTTGAATTGACTAAGCTTGAGATGAGTTGATTCAGTTTGAATTGACTCAGCCCAAGATGAGTAGAGTCGAGTCAAAGTCAAGTTGACTTTAGGAATAACAATCTTATTGCATCCAGTCGATTCAACATTCCCTAACATCTTGTATAGGGTTCCAATCCAAACTCCTTTCATTAATACCATCACACCCCTGACCATTTTGCACATATCCTTTTCAAATAGAGTGTGCACTCTTGCATCACTCATCTTGCTAAAATATATCAGGTTTCTTTCCAAACCCATAATATGTTGCACACCTAGAAGGGTTCTACTCCTCCCATCTTATAGTATTGGCCAGACTCTTCACTGTCCAATAATTTTGGATTTGGTTGTCGAGTCGTCCCCCAAGAACACATCTCCTCCTTCATATCTATCATATTTTTAGAACCATTCTATGTGAGATTTCATATGATAGGATTCTCCTAATTTGATCAACCAAACAACTTGATCCGACTATGTACTGGTCAACTCTAAATACACATCACCTCCTTTATTGGGAGTAGTCTTTCTCTTAGTCAATTTCTTCTCATCGGAACCTGTACTGACTTCCATTTCCTTCGGCTTGCATTCCTTTTTATAGTTCCCAACTTTACTTCATTTCCAGCATATTCTCATCAATTGAACCAGGGATTTAGATCTACCCTTCAAATTAAACATTCTACTAAAGATTTTTCCTTTATATCTACCAACTAGTCGACCTCTCACAATTAAAGAATCTTTGGTGATTCCTTTCATGTTCTTTCGTCTCATTTCTTTTGACAATAGAGATGCAACCACGTCTTCTAGCACTAATTTGGTTGAATTACTACCTATAGCCACGACTAAACTATCCTAGGAGTCTGGAAAATAAGATAATAGGCTAATACATTTCTCCTCCTCAATGATTTTGATATATACAAACAATAACTGACTTCTTATAGTATTGAGCACATTCAAATGCTCAGTTATCGAACTACCATCACTCATCCTTAGAAGACACATTTTATTTCTAAGGAACATCTTATTTACTAGGGATTTCAACTGGTACAAGCTTCCCAACTTGTCCCACAGTTTATTGGTCGAGTCTTCGCCTGAGACATTCAACAACACTGAATGTGCATGGCACATTTTAATCATACTCCTTTCCCTTCTTTCATTTTCCTCCAATTCTTCCCTCAACTTACTTGTTGGAATGGTACCTAGACAGATTGATGCTCATTGTTCTTGATGTGCAAGGAGATCTTCAATTTTAAGCTTCCAAAGTTCAAAATTCTGGCCATTGAATTTTTCGATCTCTATCCTCAAACTACTTGTAATTCTTTCAAGCACAACTTTAAAGATCTTTAAGTTACGACTCTTACTAGACCTACGGTTTAGCTCAAATCCCATATTTTCAAACCAATCTATGGAACCACATGTGAGGAAATAGAATTCCATGCTAAACCTAGTAGAATAGAAGATGATAGACTTAACCAAGAAAGTTAATGGAAAATCATTCACACAGTACATAGAGATTTTACCCTGGAAACCCAACCAGGAAAACCAACATTCCTTGAGAGTCTTTCTCTTTTATTGTATTACTCATTCAAAATAAAGTGTTACATAACTAACCTTGGTCTACATACCTAAGACAAAATAATCACCATACCCTCTTGCTTACATAAGAACAACCCTGCAACCAATTTGGATTACATCTACATGACCAAAAACCTCTATTAGATTGATATAAAGATTAGATTTTATAGTATAACAAAACACCTTATTTATAGGATTTACAGTAGGAAAAACCCTGAAGAATGGTGCCCAAAAAATGGTTACAAATCCACACAAATAATTGGCTACAAATATCGTGAATATTAGGATTTTATTTCAGTCAACTACAAGTTGGATTACCAGTCGACCTCTATTTGGTCTTTATTCAGTTTCCACATGACCTCATGTTTACCTCTTATTGGCTGACCTCTCAACTTGTTGTCAGTAAGTTATACTTTGAATTTCCTGGTCGATTGATTCAACCTTTGAATTTCACCACAAACAATATAAAAAACCAACAGGTGGGGTCATGTAAATCCCATGCACTCCTATTTTTTCTTTCTTTTATTTTTATTTTTGTTTTTATTTATTTCCCTCGAAATATGTGCAAAGTCAACCTAATTGACTTTGACTTTTATTAAAGAATCTTGAGAATGAGGGCAGATGAGACAGTGCCATAATGCAACATGGGGCACACCATTAGAAAGGTGTCAACGAGACCATCAAGAATATTCTACCAGAAATATGATCTCATGCCACATAGGTCCTCAATTTTGGCTAGGAGGATCTTCCCTCCAAACAATGATTGGCAGTGGGGCCCACAAAATTCCCAAACTTCTGAAAGATGCCACATCACCATACAATATCCACTCAGGGAAAACAAAGTATCAACAAAAAGGCATCAATAAGTGCTTCAAAAATGTGGTCATGAAACCCTAAGATAAGGCTATTAAGTGCTACTTTGACTAACCTGAACCTCTACAATGCAAGTTGATTAGACCATCCCACCTCAAATAGTTCAAAGATGCGTGACATATCTAATTGGGTCATATTATATCAAAATGAAGAAAATGAGGCACTATTAGAAATTTGTTTGATTCCACTACAACAAGGAAATTTGTGTTTTGATTCTAAGCCTATCAATAACAATTTTTAAACCATGAACCATTGTTACCAAACTGGATTTTGAAGCTAGTCTTCTTTCCCAACAACTGGCGGTCCAAACTAGGCATATGATTACCATTGAAAAGGTCTCTCGCTTCCTTAAATAAATTCTAGGTCTAATTTTCCTTTTGATTCATATATAAGAATATAAACTAATAAGTAAGTCACATCTATGAATTTTGGCCATTTAGGAGGTGTGCACTTTGTGCCCTTTGTAGAATCGTTAGACAAAATTAGAATCAGGTAAATGATAGATTGTTGGAAACATTATCCTAAGAAATAAATGGTGTTTTCCATAGTATTTTCCACAAAATGAACAAATTTTATTTTATTTTATGTGAAAGATCATGTTCATTTGGGACCTGCCCAGTGACCAATGAATGGGGACAACCTTAACATTTTTGCAAACTGAGTCTTCAGGTCATGAAATTTGAACTAAGAATCCTTAACATATGAAATTATGATATGGAAGGGTTTAAGAACTCAAAAATAATCCCAGGATGGCCTTCCCCAAGGAAAAAATATTAGGGTTTCAAAACTAGCCAAACAAAGTTGGATTGAGCCTGCTTGGTTGCCAACAAGATGTTGTTGGACATAATGGTATTGATGGTTGTTATGAATATGAAAAATAGGTGATAGTAGGATAGATAATGATATAAATGTAAAATCCATTTATCCCTACTAACCCTTTGATTGATGATTGAGGCACCGACCAAACTGAAATTGGAACCTTGTAATTGACTTGAGTTGAGATGAAGTGACTTAAAATCAATGATTGATACTCTTCTAGTGTATGATAATTCAATATGTTCTTGAACGAAACTCTAAAAGTAACTTCCTTATACTGTTAATGGCCAAGGCTATAGTAACTATGACTCCTACCACTTTCTTTAATTGGAAGTAAAGCTTGATAGGATACTCAGAGAAACCCTCCTACTAGCTCAGAAGATACAATAGTGAAAAACATCATGTTGATCCCAAAATAGATTTTTGGGTTAATAGGGTGCCCTAGTTTAGTAACTCTTGTTGCATTTTGGCATCGTTTCTATTGCATCCTCCTTAGGATTGGGAGTCTGTGTAGATCCCAAAGTTACGCATCATATATATTTACCCATCATGTTGACAACCTTACACTTTTTGAGCCTCCCAATGTGCATGCCATTATTAGTTAGGCTCTTTGACCATTAACAGAGTCTACTTTACCTACTATAGAATGAGAAAATGATGAACCAGATGGAGCAGTTGTTTTGACTAGCTCCATTTCAAAATTATAAGAGAAAAAAATGGGATTTTTATAACGTGGTGAATGATTGTGATAAGACTATGGATGGTGTGCGTACCACTGTGTTCTTTCACTTTACTAAATTTGATTTCTATATGAATGAAAAACGTGTCTCATTTATTAAACCCCTTTGGTTAGGGCATGCCCTAAGTACATATAGTAGGCATAAGAAGAGAGTCTCTAGATGAAGGGATATGAGGAAGGCGGTGAGGAAGCCATGGTTCACACTATGGGAAGAGAAAATGTGATTATAGGTTTAAAGGTTTTCTGCTAACCTCATAAAATTTTCTATGATTTAATGATAGGGAAATTCTCCCTTCAAGACTTCCACACTTTTGGTTTGTATCTCATTTGTTAGATTATCACATGTCATAAGCCCTCCAATTCATCCATACTGTGATGATTCTTCATTTCTATACCACCATTCACCAACCCTAGAGGATATTACCACTCATTCCCCTACCCCTAATCACTTTGATTTGTATTTTTCACCTCTAATATTGCATTCATATGGTTTCTTACTAGGGAATTTATCTCCTTGCATTCCCCTTATGTTTCCACCTATTTTTCCTTTGAGTATTCCTTTTGAATGTTGTGTCTCTCAACACATTGATTACATTATTTGATGGGACCCTCATCCACTCATGGCGATATCATAACCCTTTGGCACTCATTTGGAAATACTAGGAGGGTCTTGTGGTCCTTCGAAACATGTTTTATTTGTGGAAGTATCCCTTTGTTTCCCTTGTTCAAATCATCTAAGAATGAGTCACCCTTGCGTCCCATGGAGTCTGTTCAGTTCCTCTTGAGTCTTGCTACAATTTACCCTTGTCTCCATGAGTTTCTCATATCTGGTATTGTCAAGTTTTGACCTCTAGTTGTTCCACTTTCACTAATTTTCCCTTGAACAACATTTTTCTCAATAATTGACCATTCTCCATGGAATGATTTTAGTCAATGTGAAGTTAGCCTTGCCTTTATTCCATAAACAAGGGAATTCATGATTCCATTTCTATGTATATTCATATCATACCTTGGTGACATTCTATGTCAGTTGTCCTCTACTTTCTACCTTGTGTTAGTTTTGAAGGATCCCTTTGTCCCTTGACTCCAGTGGGTGTTCCCCTATCAACTTTAGAACTTGTGTTCTAGGGGTTTGGTTTAAAGGATAGTGTACATTGGGCCCATATTATTCATTGGTGGGTTACTTCATACCAAGAAGGGAGAATCATCATCACTCGTTGACCTAGTTATTTCTCACATGATCGACTCCATCTCATTATTGCACAATGGAGATCGTACACTTGATGGTTCAGTGGTCTAGTTGATTGTACCAATTTCCTAGACATGTGTAAGTTGTATCATCCATCGGGAGGGGATTTCCATTTAGGTAGCTCACCACATGTTCTACCCATAAAATTTGTTTCTAGACATATATCTATAGTTGGTGTAGTTTAGATGTTGGTTTTTGGCAGTTCCTCATATTCCTAGGTGCTAGTGGACTTTCCCCTATTGACACCAGCACCTTGATTCTAAGGGTTAATCTTACTTCATTGTGTACCTTAGTACCAATTTATTCATTGACGGGTTACCTCATACCAAGATGAGAGAGTCCTTATTATTCTTAAACTTGGTAGGATCTCATGTGCTCGACTCCAACTCATTTTCTCACTGTAAAATTTCGTATGTATATTTTAGTTTATCCACCTCAATTATAGTTCCTTGGATTTAACAAGCTCTACTTAACGGTCACTGTATCTATCAGCTTGAGTTTCCTTCATGATATTGTTGGATTATTGAGAGGGGGGATGAATCAGTAATAATGCAATTGTAATCCTTTTTATCCAAATAAATAAAGTGTTATATCAATGTAGAATTATTATCCAATAATGAGCAATATGAAATGAGAAATCACACACGTACACAGTACACCAGTATTTTACATGGAAACCCAAATCGGGAGAAAACCACAGAATGATTTTTATTATATGTCTTGAAGAATTACATTCATTGGAAGCACTAACTTCCTTTGTTTTCCAGGTGCAGCTGGAAGGAGGCTCCAACCCCCTAGTTTCTCAGGCTACAACTTGAGGAAAGCTCCAACTCCCCAGTAGATAAAACCAGAAGAAGGCTACAACCCCCTATATTCTCCGGCTACAACCAAAAGGTGGCTACAACCACCTGTCCTTGCCCTGTCCTGCCACCCTGAAGTAGAAAGATGGAACCATTGTCAACCTGTCACTGTGAGATATATTGGTGTACAACTGTATCAACCTATACCACTAACCTATATCCAATCTATACAACTGCCCTGTAATCAGTCTGTACCTGAAATGAACATGTATCTACAAATATAAAGCATGTACATGACCTGTAGTGATGCAGACCACATATGTACGCACCCTACCTATTATGAAGCCTGCGTATGTACGCGCCCTATTTGTTATGCACCCTGAGTATGCCTTCTGAAAACTAGGGTTTCCCTTTTCTTGAAAACTTCTAACCTTCTGTAACTTATTTCACATAGATCTGTAACTTGTCACTGTATCCAGACTGTAACTATATCATGTGCATGCATTCTCATACATAACCTTTACTCAAGGCAAGTATGTCTCTCTCTAGTCATAGGTATGTGTAATCATGAACACGTATAATATACCTCACATTATCTTAGTCATCAAACCCTTTTTGACATTCAACTTATCAATACATCAACCACTACAAAAATATAAGCTCTCAACCATGTACCATAAATACCCTTAGCCATATGCCAAGAAATACAAGATGTGCCTCAACAAGAAGTATCAATGATAAATATACCGGCACTGTATTCTTGTATATCTAACTTATACAAAAGATCCCATGTAGTCACTAGTCTCTCTAGGGAGAATTCTCAAATATCCATTGATATTCCTCATGCATACATCAAAATCCAACTATTCATAGAAATAAGTCATACCTTTTGAACCAATAGATGGATCTGATGTATTTGAGCACTTTAGACCTTCCTGGGAGCTTAATCTTAGAATCTAGAACCTCTACATCTTCATCTCTTCAAGTTTCCATGGATTTACCAACATGTATGCACCTTGTACATAGACAACGCACGTATAACTCAGCATGTACACACCTTGTACACAAAAAACCCGCGTATAACTCAGCATGTACGCACCTTGTACACAGACAACCCGCGTACACCTCAGAAAATAGGGTTTTGCTGTAATTCCAAGAATTCCGTCGTCAACCCTTCGTGGTACCTCAAACGTTCACCACTTCAGATGTATCCACAAGTATTTATAGGAAGATTTACACAAGAAAATAGATATACAATATGTACAAGTGTGTTTTTTATGAGTGAGATTTGTCTCTTATTTATATCTTCATGTAGCCTTACACTTTACTTATTTTAGGGCTTCTTCATTTAAAATAATTTATTTTTGCAAAGCACTTTGACTCTTGGGGGCTTCTATAAGACTCATGAGGGTTCTCCAACTTCATATGGTCACAACTCTCTAACCGTGAGGAGTTATGTGACGTTCCACATACCACCGAAAATAGCATGACAAGCACTATCCATATAGGATAGTTTCACTCACAAATTCATTGTCCGTCATCTCATTATTTCTCAAATAAGCATGGGTTCTCTCACTCCAAAAAGCGTCTTCCCATGAGGGATTTCACTATAAGGGGACCACTTTGGAGTTCATCTATTTTTACTTCTTATCAACCATGACAAGACAATAATGAGTCATCTTTACATCAAACAATATTGGGTCCATTACCCAAACCTTGTGCTATGGGGATTTCTTCAAGGGTTGAAATCAATGAAAACCAACCTTAATAAACAATATCCTCCTTTGGCATTGATGGAAACACTCTAATGCAATACTAAAATGATATCACTCATGCTCCCCTTGGAACCATGCCTATGTCCTATGTATCTGATAAATCTTCTCCCCCTGGAACCACGCCTCTGTCCTATGTCTCTATCCTTTGCATCTGATAAATCTCTCCCCCTTTGTCATCAATAGAAAAGGTATCTTTGCATCCAGGGTTGCTCCCCCTGACTGAAATGTCCTCTTATGGCGCTTTCTCGTGTAAATCTAAGACATATAAGATAAGCATTCAAAAAGAATTCATTTTGGAGTAGAAATAACTCTAAGTATCTGGCGAAGATATTCAAAGGATTCTCGTGGAAGTGGTTTTGTGAAGATGTCTGCCACTTGTTCTTTTTTTCCCACATACTCAACTCTGATGTTCTTTTTTGCAACCTGCTCCTGTATAAAGTGATACTTGATTGGAATATGCTTTGCCTTGGAGTGCATCACCGGGTTCTTCGAGATATTGATGGCACTTGTATTATCACAATAGATTGGAATGGGCTCATCATACTCAACCTATATATTTGTCAGATTTTGTTTCATCCAAAGAACATGTGTACAACATGATGCTGCTGCAATATACTCTGCCTCGACTGTAGATAAAGATATTGATGATTGTTTCTTTCTTAGCCATGATACTAAACACTCACCCAATTAGAACGATGATCCACTGGTGCTTTATCGGTCATCAATACAACCTGCCCAATCTGCATCTGTGTAGGAAATAAGTGATAGATCCTTTCCTTTTGGATACCATAATCCAAACTCTTATGTTCCTTTGAGATATATGAAAATCCTCTTCACTGCTAATACATGTGATTCCTTTGGTGTTGCTTGAAATCGTGCCACATGTCCAACTGCCTGCATTACATCTGGTCTAGATGTTGTCACATATAGTAGGCTGCCAATCATTGACCTGTATTGCCTCTGATCTGTAGACTTCGAATCATCATCTTTTCTCAACTTGCAACTGGTTTGCATGGGAGTGATAACTGGTTTGTAGTCTTCCATATTGAACCTTTTTAGCATTTCTCTTATATACTTGGTTTGAGAAATAAAAATTCCTTGGTTGCTTTGACATATCTGAAGTCCCAAAAAGAAGGATAGTTCTCCAAGTATCGAAATTTCAAATTCATTTTGCATATCTTTTGCAAATTTCTGGCTTAACCTATCATCATCACTACCAAAAATAATATCATCAACATAAATTTCAATTAATAAAATATTACCTTGACTTACCTTGATGTAGAAGTTGTTATCTGCACTTCCTTTTCTGAACATTGCCTGTTGCAGATACTTATCCAGTCTAGAGTACCATGCTCTAGGATCCTTTTTTAGACCATACAAGTCCTTTAATTTACACACATAATCTGTGTTCTCTGACAACTGAAATCCTTCTGGTTGTTCAATTTAGACTTCTTCTTCAAGTTCCCCATTAAGAAAAGATGATTTTACATCCATTTGATATACTTTAACATTTTTGGAGCATGCATAGGCTAAAAGCAAACATATTTCTTCCATTCTGGCAACTTGGGCAAATGTCTCTTCAAAGTCGATTCCTTCAATCTGTGCATATCCTTTACATACCAATCTAGCTTTGTTCCTTGTAACTTGTCCATCTTCATTTAATTTATTCCTGAAAACCCATTTTGTGTCGATTACATTCTTATTCTTTGGTCTTGGAACCAATTCCCAAGTGTCATTTTTCTCTATTTGATCCAATTCTTCATCCATGGCCTTATTCCAAAATTAATCCTTGTTGGCTTCTTCAAAATAGTTTGGTTCAATTGTAGATAAGAGTGCTAGGTGTGTTTGTTCTKGTGAACAGATTTTTCTTCTAGTCTCAACTCCTGCATCTTTGTTTCCAATAATCTGAGCTGAAGGATGATTCTTTTGTACTCGTTTTCTAGGTGTCTTTGGAGATACTTGTTTAACTTGCACTTTTGTTTCTGTCAGATTCTCTTCATATTCCTCTTCAGCTTCTTCTTCGAAAAGATGTTCCATTGATTTGTTTTCTTCTTCCTTTTATTCTGGTCTGCATGTTTCATCAATTGTTACATTGATGCTTTTCACAACTTTGTTCAATCTTAGATTGTAACACTTGTATGATTTTCTTGTACTTCAGTAACCAACAAGTACTCCTTTGTCCACACGAGAGTCAAACTTTCCCATTCTGCCATCTTCTCTTTTGATGTAGCATTTTCTTCCAAAAACTCTGAAGTGCTTCACATTTGTTGGTCTTCCTTTCCATAGCTCGTAGGGAGTTTTATTAGTGTTGTTTCTGAGCATTACTTTGTTTTGAATGTGAACTATTGTATGCACTGCCTATGTCCAAAATATATCTGTCAATTTGGAATCCATTAGCATTGTTCGATCCATTTCCTGTACTGTCATGTTCTTTCTTTCAACAACTCCATTCTATTGAGGTGTCTTAGCAACGAAGAATTTCCTTTTTATTCCATGATTACTGCAATAATCCATAAATTACTTTGAAGTGATCTCTCCTCCATTATCAGATCTCAAGCATTTGATTCTTGAATCCATCTCATTTTCAACCATTTCCTTGTAGATCTTGAATTTTTCAAAAGCTTCTGACTTGTTCTTGAGAAAGAAAACGACATTCATTCTTGTATAATCATCAACTAATAACATAAAGTATCTCTCACCTTTTAAGCCCTTTGATGTAGTTGGTCCAACTAGATCAGTATGCACAATGTCCAGTGGTCTTGTAGTTGAATATTCCTTTGATTTGAACCTAGTCTTTGTTTGATTTCCTTGTTGACAATGCTTTCATAAAGTGTTGGTTGGTTTCGTGATCTAGGGAATTTCTCTAACTACTTTTATTTCGCTGACTTTGACAAGGTTATCAAAATGCATGTGACCTATTCTTCTGTGCCATAGCCAACTTTCATCTTCCTTTCCTAGACAACACTTTTCATTTCCAATTTCACTTAACACATATATGTTGTTTGAAGTTATAGCAGTTGTACGGACCAATTTCCCTGAACCTTCTCTTCTTATCTCACACTTTTGTGAATCAAAAGTAACTTTCTGACCTTGGTCACACATTTGACTCACACTTAGAAGATTATGTTTCATATCTTCTACCAGTAGAACATTTTGTGTCTTTTCATTCTTGTTCCCAATTCAGACTGTTCCTTCTCCAATGATTTTGGCTGAATTATCATTTTCGAAGGAGACTGATCCATTTCTTTCCTTTCGCAATGTAATAAATTTGTCTCTATCACCTGTCATGTGTTTTGAACACCCACTGTCAAAATACCAATCGTGTTTATTATGCTTAGCTTGTAGAGCGATTGTGCATTATTCATTGCTATACTAATCTTGATTTCTTATCCATATCATTTTTTGAGGTTATTGTTTGTGACTGTTGTTATTATGTTGAGCTTCTTTAGGAGGGACTGTCATTCTGCAATCTTTGGCCACGTGTCCAAAATTGTTACATTTGTAACATTGCACTTCAGTGCTCAAAGATTCAAACCTGTTGTAACTTCTTCTTTGTGTTTCACTAGGTCTTCTTGAATAACCCCTTTGTGTATGACTCTCAAAGTTGTTTTTGTTCCTGTTATTATCTCTGCAATTCACAGATTTATGTCCAAAATTATTACATGCATAACATAAACCAAAAAATATAGTTTGATACCTGGGAGTTGAAGATCTTCTGAAAGGAGGTGCTCTTATGAATCCTTCTTCTTCTTGCGGCCTATCTGTCTGTTGTTGATTTTGAAATCTGAATCTTCTCGGTGGAGGAGTGTCCCTGTAATCTTCCTTGTATATCTTCCTCTCCCCTTTGATTGTTTCTGCATAACTTTTTGGATTTGTTTCTTGCTCTGTTGCTTTGGAGCTTAATCTCTTTTATGTCTGATTGTATCCAAGTCCAGACTTTTCAAGATGAGATTTTTTACTGTTGATAATGTCATCCAGAAATTTTGAGCTATTCTGCATATTTTTCTTTTGAATATTGTTTCTTACTGTGACAATCTTTGCTTCCAAGTTTCCAATGATCTTGTCCTTTTATTCTAGTTGTTCTTTGAGTGCTTCTTCAATTCTTTTATCTTCTTCTATTTGAACCTTCAATTTTGTGATCATTTGTTCTAGTTCTCGAGTGTCCTTTTTCTTGTCTAGTTCTGCTTGTAGTTTCTTCTTTTTCTTCTTTTCTCTTCTGATAACTTCTATGGCACACATTAATTCTTCTCGATAGTCAACTTCTGCCTCTTCAATTTCGTCTTCGACTTCTTCATATCGTTCTTCGGCTTCTTCATATTCTTCTTCAGAGTATTCTTAGTCATAATCTTTTACTGCCATGAATATAACTCTTCCTATCTCACTGTCACTGATTTCATCTTCATCTGATGATGAGATGTCTTCTTTGATGCATAAGCTTTTATTGAAATATTTCTTTGTAGTTGTTTTGCCTTTATATGTGTGTTTTCCTTTTGAGTAACCTTCATCATTTCTCTTTTTCTTATGAGGACATTTGTTAGCAAAATGACCAATACCATCAAAATTAAAAAAAAATAAAGGAAGCTTACCTCTATACCTATTGTTGGTTCCCTTGTTCAGTCTTTTGACGAAGTTGGCCACTTCTTCATCATCTTTTGATACGTCACTGTTGCTGCTATATTCTTCTTGTTACTTTTTCTTTTGCTTTGATCTTTTGGATGCTTTGAAGGATGCTTCTTTTACATCTAGATTTTCCTGTTCAGTTTTCATTTCATATGCTGTGAATATTCCATGCAGTTCATCCATGCTTATTGAGTCTAGATCCGATCTTTCTTCTAGTGTTGATATCTTAGGGTTGAATCTCATAGGAAGAGATCTTAGTACCTTTTGAACAATTACAGATTCTTCAATTTCTTCTCCCAATCCTATGATTGCATTCACTGTTTCATCGACTCGTAAGAAGTAGGCTGCAATATCTTCATCTTCCTTCATTTTTAGTTGTTCGAACTGACCTCTGTAAGTATGAAGCTTTGTTGTTTTGACTTTTGTATCTCCTTCATAAATATTTCGAAGCTTGTCCCAAATCTCTTTAGTGGATTTACAATGTGCAACTTTGGTGAATACCGTATCACTGAGACCATTCAAAAGTGCATTTGTGGCTTTGGAATTATTCTCACCGAGTTTTACTGCTTTTTCATTTGTTGGTGGAACTATTAGTGTTGTGTATCCATCTACAATTGATTGCCAAACTTGAAATCCATGTGCCTGCATCTATGTCTTCATCCTTATGCTCCAAAAAACATACTTCTATCCATCAAACTGTGGTATTCCATTTTTATACAAGTTGGTATTCTCCACAATCTACCTTTCAATGGTTAAACTAATTTCTCAAGGAACCTGCTCTAATACCAATTGTTGGATTACTGAGAGGGGGGGTGAATCAGTAATAGCGCAATTGTAATCTTTTTTATCCAAATAAAACAAGTGTTATATCAATGTAGAATTATTGTCCAATAAAGAGAAATAAGAAATGAACAATCACACACATACACAGTACACCAGTATTTTACGTGAAAACCCAAATCGGGAGAAAACCACGACATGATTTTTCTTATATGTCTTGAAGAATTACATTCATTGGAAGCACCAACTTCCTTTGTTTTCCAGCTGCAACTGGAAGGAGGCTCCAACCCCTTGGTTTCTCAATCTACAACCTGAGGGAAGCTCCAACTCCCCAGTTCTCTGAATACAACTAGAAGGAGGCTACAACCCCCTATGTTCTCTGACTACAACCAGAAGGTGGCTACAACCACCTATCCTTGTCCCGTCCTGCCACCCTGAAGTAGAATGATGGAACCATTGTCAACCTGTCACTGTGAGATATATTGTTGTACAACTGTATCAACCTGTATTCAATGTGTAAAACTGCCATGTAATCAATATGTACCTGAACTGAACACGTATCTACAAATATACAACATGTGCGCGACCTCTAGTGATGCAACCCACATATGTACCTGCCCTATCTGTTATGTAGCCCATGTATGTATGTGCCCTATTTGTTATGCACCCTACATATGCCTTCTGAAAACTAGGGTTTCCCTTTTCTTGAAAACTTCTGACCTTATGTAACTTCTTTCACATAGATCTATAAATTGTCACTATATCCAGACTGTAACGGTATCCTGTGCATGCATCCTCATACATAACCTTTACTCAAGGAAAGTATGTCTCTCTCTAATCATAGGTATGTGTAATCATGAACAAGTATAATATCCCTCACATGATCTTAGTCATCAAACCCTTTTTGATATTCAACTTCTCAATACATCAACCACTACACAAATACAAGCTCTCAACCATGTACCATAAATACCCTTAGCCATATGCCAAGAAATACAAGATGTGCCTCAACAAGAAGTATCAATGATAAATATACCAACACTTCATTTTTGTATATTTGACTTATACAGAAGATCTCATGTAGTCACTAGTATCTCTAGGGAGAATTCTCAAATATACATTGTCATTCCTCATGCATACATCAAAATCCAACTATTCATAGAAATAAGACATACCTTTTGAACCAATGGATGGATCTAATGTATCTGAGCACTTTAGACCTTCCTGGGAGCTTGATCTCAGGATCTAGAACCTCTACATATTCATCTCTTCAAGTTTCCATGGATTTACCAACATGTACGCACCTTGTACACAAACAACCCGAGTATAACTCAGCATGTACGCACCTTGTACACAAACAACCCGTGTATAAATCAACATGTACGCACTGTGTACACAAACAACCCGTGCACACCTAAAAAAATAGGGTTTTTCTGTAATTCTGAGAAGTTCGTCGTCAACCGTTCGTGCTACCTCAGACGTTCGCCACTTCAGATGTATCCACAAGTATTTACAAGAAGCTTTACATAAGAAAACATATATACAATATGTACAAGTGTGTTTTTTATGAGTGAGATTTGTCTCTTATTTATATCTTCATGTAGCCTTACACTTCCTTATTTTAGGGCCTCTTCATTTAAAATAATTTCTTTTTGCAAAGCACTTTGGCTCTTGGGGGCTTCTATAAGACTCATGAGGGTTCTCCAACTTCATATGGTCATAAATATCTAACCGTGAGGAGTTATGTGACATCCCACATACCACCGGAAATGGCATGACAAACACTATCCATATAGGATAGTTTCACTCACAAATTCATTGTCCTTCATCTCATTATTCCTCAAATAAGCATGGGTTCTCTCACTCCGCAAAGCGTCTTCCCGTGAGGGATTTCACCATAAGGGGGCCACTTTGGAGTCCATCCATTTTTACTTCTTATCAACCATGACAAGACAATAATGAGTCATCTTTACATCAAACAATATTGGGTCCATTACCCAAACCTTGTGCTATGGAGATTTCTTCAAGGGTTGACATCAATGAAAACCAACCTTAATCAACATATATCTCACTTTAGATCTTGGGAGCTCCTTTCCTATTCAATTTAGTTATTTCTCTCTCCCAAGGGGCATTAGTTCTTATGTATTTATATTAGCTTCAGTCTTCATTATTATTCTATGTTTGTCTTGGCCTATTATTTTGACACGTGTATATAGGACTAATGATATAATTGTATTGTATTCTGACACCTATTTTCCATGACCACATTTTGTATTGTATTGTGACACCATTTTTTCCTCACTAGCCTGGCCAATTTATTCCATGGCACACCATTGTATCATTATTGGAGATATATCGATGAGCATGGGTGTTCCCACCTTGTACCTATTGATATCTTTTACACTCATAAACTTTTGTGGGATTTTTTTTGATAGGTGGTTATCCTTTTCCCTTCCGTGAATCGTCTACATTCATTGGACACTCCACTCTCTCCTTGGTCCTTCCTGTACTTGCGTAAAGAAAATGTGATGTATTTCGGTCATACTGTTTTCTCCTAACCTCACACATCAGGAGGAAATTTGTTATCACATAAAAAATACTCACTTGCACCATTTTCAATATTCATACATGAATACATCACTATTGGCATGTGTAACCCTCATTTCCATCCCATTTCCAGCATCATATGACCTCAAACTTGCCAGATTCATCCTACTCAAACCTTGAAATTAACCCAAAATGGCCAACATAGATATATAATATGCACATATAGTGTAGATGCCCCTCACTATGTTTCCTCTTAAAATCTCCAATTTTTATTGTTTATGACCCTCATCAATGCACATAAATTGGTGTGATGGGATGTTAGTTACATGTGGACCATGCTAAACCCTAATTACTACTTTTAACTTCGATTCGGTCATCTTTAAACAATATAAGGAAGACCATGTCAAGGGGGTTATCCACTACAAAAATATAAATAAATCACTTGAGGTGACTCCACTGATTGATCCTCACAAGTAAGGTTATGTTGTTGGATTTCCAGCAGAATCTTGAGGACCCCTTCTTATTGATTTCATCTTTCTAGTCGATGTACCTTGTTCAACAACCAAGGAGGGAATCACAAGCACACCAATGAAGCCAATGAACCATCTAAAGGAGAAACTTTGAAGTACATTTGAATTCACAAATCTCATCCACTAGGTGTTATCTCTTAGTCTTCTCATTGTGGTAATGGGATTATTTACATTATTTCATTTCCTTTGTTCATGTCAAGTAAATGGTTCTTTCTTGAGTTTTCATCTCTTGATTGACTTAGGGTTTGAATTATGGAAGTTGACCTAGAGTTTTTTTATTTAATATTTTTTACCATTTATCTATTTCTAAATTGACAACCATTTAGATTAAGGGGGTTTCATCCACCCTTGTGAAAAATATCCACCAACAAAATTAAATATCGAGGATCTCCAAAAAACACTATGAAATATAAACAATAACAAAAATGTGATTTTTGTAGCTATATCATATAATAACTTAACAATGGTACCTAAAAAATTTAGATATATCATATAACATTGTCCCTTATAATAGATCCAAAATACAAAAAAACATTGCTTGACATCCAACTATAATTGTTTCAAGAATTCCAAGATGAGAAGGTATGTCCCAAGAGAATGAATTACATGTGATATCTGAAAATCCTCTTCACTGCTAATACATGTGATTCCTTTGGTGCTACTTGAAATCATGCCACTTGTCCAACTGCCTGCTTTACATCTGGTCCAGATGCTATCACATATAGTAGGCTGCCAACCATTGACCTGTATTGCCTTTGATCTGTAGACTTCGAGTCATCATCTTTTCTCAACTTGCAACTGGTTTGCATGGGAGTGAAAACTGGTTTGCAATCTTCCATTCCAAACCTCTTCAACATTTCTCTGATATACTTGGTTTGAGAAATAAAAATTCCTTGGTTTCTTTGACATATCTGAAGTCCCAGAAAGAAGGATAGTTCTCCAAGTAATGAAATTTCAAATTCATTCTGCATATCTTTTGCAAATTTCTGGCTTAACTTGTCATCATCACTACCAAAAATAATATCATCAACATAAACTTCAATTAATAAAATATTACCTTGACTTACCTTGATGTAGAGATCGTTGTCTGCACTTCCTTTTCTGAACCCTGCCTGTTGTAGATACTTATCCAATCTAGAGTATCATGCTCTAGGAGCCTATTTTAGACCATACAAGTCCTTCTTTAATATACACACATAATCTGCATTTTCTGACAACTGAAATCCTTCTAGTTGTTCAATGTAGACTTCATCTTCAAGTTCCCCATTCAGAAAAGTTGATTTTACATCCATTTGATACATTTTAATATTTTTAGAGCATGCATAAGCTAAAAGAAAACGGATTGCTTCCATTCTAGCAACTGGGGCAAACGTCTCTTCAAAGTCGATTCCTTCAACCTGTGCATATCCTTTACATACCAATCTAGCTTCGTTCCTTGTAACCTGTCCATATTCATTCAATTTATTCTTGAAGACCCACTTTGTGCCAATCACATTCTTATTCTTTGGTCTTGGAACCAGTTCCCAAGTGTCATTTTTCTCTATTTGATCCAATTCTTCATCCATGGCCTTTTTCCAAAATTCATCCTTGTTGGATTCTTCAAAACAGTTTGGTTCAATTGTAGATAAGAGTGCTAGGTGAGTTTGTTCTGGTGAACAGTTGTTTCTTCTAGTCTCAACTCCTGCATCTTTGTTTCCGATAATCTGATCTGAAGGATGATTCTTCTGTACTCATCTGCTAGGTGTCTTTGGAGACACTTCTTGAACTTGCTCTTTTTCTTTTGTCGGATTCTCTTCATATTCCTCTTCTACTTCTTTTTCATCTTCTGCTTCTTCTTCTAAGGGTTGTTTCATTGATTTATTTTCTTCTTCCTTTGATCCCAGTCTACCTATTTCATCAATTATCATGTTGATTCTTTCCACAACTTTATTTAATCTTAGATTATAACACTTGTATGTTTTCCTTGTACTTGAGTAACCAACAAGTACTCATTTTTCCACGCGAGAGTCAAACTTTCCCATTCCACCATATTCTCTTTTGATATAGCATTTGCTCCAAAAACTCTGAAGTGCTTTACATTTGCTAGTCTTCCTTTCCATAGTTCGTAAGGGGTTTTGTCAGTGTTGTTTCTGAGCATTACTCTGTTTTGAATATGAATTGTCGTATGCACTGCCCGTGTCCAAAAAATATCTATCAATTTTGAATCCATTATCATTTTTCGAGCCATTTCATGTACTGTCTTGTTCTTTCTTTCAACAACTCCATTCTGTTGAGGTGTCATAACAACAGAGAATTGCCTTTTTATTCCATGATTGCTGCAGTAGTCCATAAATTCCTTTGAGGTGAACTCTCCTCCATTATCAGATCTCAAGCATTTTATTGTTGAATCCATTTCATTTTCAACCATTTCCTTGTAGATCTTGAAGTTTTCAAAAGCTTCTAACTTATTCTTGAGAAAGAAAACTACAGTCATTCTTGTATAATCATCAACTAATAACATGAAATATTTCTCACCTTTTAAGCCCTTGGTTTTAGTTGGTCCAACTAGATCAGTATGCACAATTTCCAGTGGTCTTGTCATTGAATATTCCTTTGATTTGAACCTGGTCTTTGTTTGCTTTCCTTGTTGACGATGCTTGCATAAAGTGTTGGTTGGTTTCGTGATCTGGGGCATTTCTCTAACTGCTTCTCTTTTGTTGACTTTGACAAGGTTATCAAAATGTATGAGACGCATTCCTCTGTGCCATAGCCAACTTTCATCTTCCTTTCCTA
>ML777064.1:462589-491147 GCA_009831015.1 Picea engelmannii | reverse complement strand
TCTTATCTCACACTTTTGTGAATCGAAAGTAACTTTATGACCTTGGTCACACATTTGACTCACACTTAGAAGATTATGTTTCATATCTTCTACTAGTAGAACATTTTCTGCCTTTTCATTCTTGTTCCCAATTCGGACTATGCCTTTTCCAATGATTTTGGTTGAATCATCATTTCTGAAGGAGACGGATCCATATCTTTCCTTTCGTAATGTAAGAAACTTGTCTCTATCACCTGTCATGTGTTTTGAACATCCACTATCAACATACCAACCACGTTTCTTCTTTTTAGCTTGTAGAGAGAGTGTGCATTCTTCATTGCTATACCGATCCTGCTTTCTTATCCATGTTCTTTTCTGAGGTTCCTGTCTGTGATTGTTGTTATTCTATTGTGGTTCTTTAGGAAGGATTGCCATTTTGCAATCTTTGGCCATATGTCCAAAATTGTTACATTTGTAACATTCCACTTCAGTGCTCAAAGATTCAAACCTATTGTAACTTCTTCTATGTGTTTCATTAGGCCTTATTGGATAACCCCTTTGTGTATTACTCTCAAAGTAGTTATTGTTCCAGTCGTTAGCTCTGCAATTCATAGCTTTATGTCCAAAATTATTACATGCATAACATAAACCAAAAAATATAGTTTGATACTTGGGAGTTGAGGATATTCTGAAAGGAGGTGCTCTTGTGAATCCTTCTTCTTCTTGAGGCCTATCTGTCGGTTGTTGATTCTGAAATCTGAATCTTCTCGGTGGAGGAGTGTACTTGTAATCTTCCTTGTATATCTTCCTATCCCCTTTGATTGTTTCTGCATAGATTTTTGGATATGTTTCTTGCTTTGTTGTTTTGGAGCTTGATCCCTTTTCTGTCTGATTATATCCAAGTCCGGTCTTGTCAAAATGAGATTTTTTACTGTTGATAATGTCATCCAAAACTTTTGAGCTATTTTGCATATTTTTCTTTTGAATATCCTTTCTTAATGTGACAATCTTTGCTTCCAAGTTTCTAATGATCCTGACATTTTCTTCTAGTTGTTCTTTGAGTGCTTCTTCAATTATTTTATCTTCTTCTATTTGAACCTTCAATTTTGTGATCATTTGTTCTAGTTCTTGAGTGTCTTTTTTTTTGTCTAGTTCTGCTTATAGTTTCTTGTTCTTCTTCTTTTCTCTTCTGACAACTTCTATCACACACATTAATTCTTCTCAAAAGTCAACTTCTGCCTCTACAATTTCTTCTTCGACTTCTTCACATTCTTCTTCGACTTCTTCATATTGTTCTTCGGAGTCTTCTCTGTCAGAGTCTTTTACTGCCATGAATAGAACTCTTCTTGTCTCATTGTCACTGACTTCATATTCATTTGATGATGAGATGTCTTCTTTGGTGCATAAGATTTTCTTGAAAACTTTCTTTCTATTTCTTTTGCCTTTATATGTGTGTTTCCTTTTTTAGTAACCTTCATCATTTCTCTTTTTCTTATAAGGACATTAGTTAGAAAAATGACCAATCACATCACAATTAAAACAAATTAAAGGAAGCTTACCTCTATACCTACCGTCGGTTCCCTTGTTCAGTCTTTTGACGAAGTTGGCCACTTCTTCATCATCTTCCAAGTCGTCACTGTTGTTGTTATGTTCTTCCTTTTTATTTTGATTTGATCTTTTGGATTCTTTGAAGGCTGCTTCTTTTACATCTGTATTTTCCTGTTAAGTTCTCATTTCATATGCTGTGAAGATTCCATGCAGTTCGTCCATGCTTATTGAGTTTAGATCCAATCTTTATTCTAGTGCTGATATCTTAGGGTTAAATCTCATAGGAAGAGATCTTAGTACCTTTTGAACAATTACAGATTCTGCGATTTCTTCTCCCAATCCCATGATTGCATTCACTGTTTCATCGACTCGTAATAAGTAGGCTATGATATTCTCATCTTCCTTCATTTTTAGTTGTTCGAACTGACCTCTGTAAGTTTGAAGCTTTGTTGCTTTGACTTTTGTATCTCCTTCATAAATATTTCGAAGCTTGTCCCAAATATATTTAGTGGATTTACAATGTGCAACTTTGGTGAATACCGTATCCCTGAGACCCTCAAAAGTGCATTTTTGGATTTGGAATTATTCTCACCGAGTTTCACTGCTTTGTCATTTGTTGGTGGAACTTATGGTGTTGTGTATCCATATACAATTGATTGTCAAACTTGAAATCCTTTTTCCTGTATATATGTCTTCATCCTTGTGCTCCAAAAAGCATAATTATGTCCATCAAACTGTGGTATTCCATTTTTATACAAGTTGGTACTCTCCATGATCTACCTTTCAGTGGTTAAACTAATTTCTGAAGGAACTTGGCTCTGATACCAATTGTTGGATTACTGAGAGGGGGGTGAATCGGTAATAGTGTAATTATAATCCTTTTTCTGCAAATAATCCAAGTGTTATATCAATGTAGAATTATTATCCAATAATCAATAATAAATGAACAATCACACACATACAAAGAACACAGGTGTTTTACGTGGAAACCCAAATTGGGCGAAAACCACGGAATGTTTTTTCTTATATGTCTTGAAGAATTACATTCATTGGAAGCACCAACGTCCTTTGTTTTCCAGCTGCAATTGGAAGAAGGCTCCAACCCCCTAGTTTCTCAAGCTACAACCTAAGGAAAGATGCAAATCCCTAATTCTCTGGCTACAACCAGAAGGAGGCTACAACCCCCAATGTTCTTCGGCTACAACCGGAAGGTAGCTACAACCACATGTCCTTGCCCCATCCAACCGCCCTGAAGTAGAAGTAGAATGATGGAACCACTGTCATACTATCACTATGAGATATACCGCTGTAAACATGTACCAATAAACCTGAACCATGCATCAACCATGCATCAACCTGTACCTCAACCTGCAATCAACCTGTACCATAAACAAGCGCATCAACCATACACCAACCTGTACCAAAGAATCTGTAATCAACCTGTACCATAAACAAGTGAAACCAACCATGTACCAAGTATGTACTAATCATGTGTCAATTTCTCATCAATATGTACCAACATCATCAACTCTACACCTCATGTATGTGCCAACTCATCAACTACTTGTCTCAACCATGTACCTAACTTGTACCTCGACCAAAATCCCTCATCAATTTCATCATCCAAATATGATTTTTTACTCTATAATAGACTTGGTGTATATGATCACATACTTGCAAACCTTCCTTAACTTTAACAACAAGAGACTAGCATTTTCATCAAACGTTTCTTTAGTCTCACAAGACTAGTTTTGGATTATTCAACAACCCTAACTTGAAATAATAATAACTTTGTACCTATAATGAATGAAGATATGAAACTGATACACAATGTTCTTCAATATGTTTTATTCAATTCCTCCAAGTTTCACTACTTGGAACCTCTCAAAAAAGGATTTATATAAAAAATGGCACACCTTTCTGAATTATGGCTTATTTTAGAGAGCGACCTTGTAGAAAGTTCCCCACACAGAATATTTGTTGAATTGATATTAAACTTTTACAAAGAATAATACAGATTGTACTCTAACCAACACATTTGGTCTTACTGAATTTGGATATGTTATGAAGAAGTTATGACGTTTGTACCCGAAACACCTGTTTTTGACTAGTTTTGGGACTAGCCATAAACCCTATTTTCCACGGAGTGTAACTCCAAAAATAAAATGACCCACAAGATGAATTTTTTACCACAGATACTTGGATATATTTCCTCAGTGTCATAGCAATTCAACGGTCTAAATCATTCTAGAAAAAAAATATATTGTTAAAATGGTGAGATGACCTAAAAAAAACATACCTTAGAAAGCATCATCAAAAGAATTTATCCTTCCTTGACTTCCGGCCTTCTTTTCTTCACTTTCCTCAGAAATTCGGCTTAGATATCCTTTTCTAACATCATACACCTATAGGTATTCAATATTATCAAGTGTGTTTAAAATGAGAGAGCCTTTCCTCTTATTTATACTCTCCAAGTAGCTTCCTTAAAAACATCTTCTAAGTCACTTTACCCACTTTCCTTATTTTAGGGTTAACCCACTTCTAATTTCTCCATTAAATTTATTATTTAAATAATTTATTTTGTATTCACTTTGAATTATAGTACACTCATCACTTCACTTTATTATTTACCTTCTAAAATCTCTTAAACCACTTTGACTACTTTGACCTTTTGGAGCTTCTAGATGACATAAGAGGTTCCTCCAACTTCGTAAGGCCATAACTCTCAAATTGCGAGGAGTCATGTGACATTCCACATACAAATAGAAATGGAATGACATGTACCATCCATATAGAAAAGTATTACCTGCAAATATATCAAAATTCATACCATTATCCATCAAACAAACTTGTGTCCATTACCCAAACCTGGGTTCTCCAACTTCTCATGGCCATAACTCTCTAACTATGAGGAGTTATGTGACATTCCACATACCACCAGAAATGGCATGACAAGCATTATCCATATAGGATAGTTTCACTGAAAAATTCAATGACCTTCATCTCATTATTCCACAAATAAGCATGGATTCTCTAACCATACTTCTAGGATAACTCAATCCAGAAAGCATCTTCCCATGAGGGATTTCACCATAAGGGGACCACTTTGAAGTTCATCCATTTATACTTATTATCAACCATGACAAGACAATAACGAGTCATCTTTACATCAAGAAAAATTGGGTCCATTACCCAAACGTTTGTGCTACCGGGATTTCTTCAAGGGTTGACATCAATGACAACCAACCTTAATCAACACTATTACACTATTATGGATAGTTTGACCATTGTCTCCAACATCCATTTTTTTTGAATTCCAATTATAAATGGGATCTGTTCACCATTGGAATTTGGGTAAAAGAAAAAACTTTCTCATTGTTCTTGATACAAAAGGTTGACACTTATTTCGTCCTTATTGTGGAGTTGATACTTTCCTTTCATCAAAAATTTGTTATGTTTACAACATATTTCCTATTTGCATCCATGTCAACATCACTATATGTTAATATTCAATATTTCTATATCATGGCTCTGACCCATAACCTTATCAATGGAATGGAACTGGCAACCCCTCTTCTTCACAATGGTCATTTTCTTAGTTGGATGTTCTTCTCTTTTGTTCTTTGAGACATATGAACAAGCATAATTTCATGATAAATTGATCCAGGTGGATATCAATGCCCACCCACCTCTTCCACTTACCCAACAATTCTCGATATTCTTGGCATGTTTTTGGGTCCCAAACTTTTGGGGCCATTTTGAGGCCCTAAATGGTGTTTTTTGGAATTCGAGGGGCCAAAGGTTTTAGTGGCATCCCATGACCTTAACCAAAAGTTGCAATCCTCGAATAGTCCTTTCCAATGACCTATTGTGCACCCCAAACAAAGATCGTATGCAAAAGTTTCACCCCTGGGAAGTTGACGTATCAAATAACCACCTCAGGGCCCATAATACTTTTGGTGTTTCATCTTCCAGGGTTAGGGTTTTTTCCTATTTGCTTTTCAAGCTTCATGATAAAATTCCATTTTTATCCTCTTTGTAATCATAATTTTACGAATGAGTGTAGCTGACATCTCTTTCTCTTCAGAGATAAGCTACCACCATTCTAGCCAGTTTTTGTTCTCAATATAATACATATTAGTGGTATCATAGTAATCTTCTCCTTTTTATTTCTTGGCGCATGTCCCCGACGAGGTCAGGGTATAGAGAGTTGGGTCTCAAACTAGTTTCACCTGGGAACAACTGATCTCACCGTCCCAAGCATCCTCCCATGGTAAAAGACAAGAGAGGTGATGGAGCAGGAAGTCCTTTCATTATGTTTCTTGAGGAATCCCTCGCACGATAGAGGAATGAGACGATGGACAACTTCACCCATATCCTTTGGCAATTGTCGACAACGGGAGAGGCACCTTCAACAAGCAACCATTTTGGAGGTGTGACACCATTAAAGGTACAAGTTAAATTTGATATCCCTTTATTTGAAGGCCAGATAGATGTAGTTGCTTTGGAGAAATGGTTAAATCTTTTAGAGGGTTATTACTCTTTTCAAAAAAATTCCAACACCGAAACAATCGCCTTCACGCTTCTTAAATCCCTCCCCCATGTCAAAAGATTGGTGGGAAAGTCACTAGGAGAGACACAATGAAGACGAGTTTATGAAGTTTATGATATTGTAAATGTGAATGAACCTGCACACATAAGATCTAGCTAGCAAAGGACATACACAGTTTACATAAGAAATGTGAAAATAAGGAAACGAGAGAGAGAGAGAGAATCAAATAATTGTATTAATTATATTCCACACTCAAAGAGTGAATAATTTACAATAGATATAGGTTACATGAGTAACTAATGTGCCATAGTAGTGATCTAGAAAGATATAAACACTCATCGATAGACACGAGAGTGAACTGCCACCTAGTCCTAGTTAATGGATCCATGCAATCATCAGTTAACTGAGACACATGTGTGGAAGTGAGAGAGACACATGCAACTTCTGGTGATAAAATTGAGGTTTCCATGCATGAATGACTTCCACTAGTCTAACTGAGTGTAACTGACTCTAAACTGAAGAGGAACGACCTATTTTGTAGGGGAATATTCTCTAGAGAGAATATTCTCATATAAAGAATAATTCTCAACATTGGACTATCAAACTTAGGAAAATAATTCTAGGTGAGTGTGTAATATCTCCAACACCCCCCCTGAACACTACTAAGGTGTAAATTATGAATGGGTCTCGACAATCAAGACCATGTTAGGTACCCATTTTACAATGCATCTAAGAATGAAACACTGAAAACAAGGAGGAAAGAGGAAAAACCACATGGGAACCCCCCCCCCCCTCAAGGTACAATGCATAAGAAAAAAACAAAAAAAAATGAGAAGGAACAAAAAACAGTTGCTAAGCAGGTGTGTCCTTCACTCCACGAAGACCTCGCAACTGTGTAAGTTTGTGCCCGTTGAAGATTTTGTTGAAGATGTAGATGTCTGCATGGATCTGATGAAGTAGATGCACCAGTGAGATGTCCACACATATCCACATTTTCTTTTTGTAATGAAGGAGATCCAAATGAAGTTTGGATGAAACTTTGAAAATCGTGCGGTCGTTTTTGGAAAAATGCTAAAAATTTGTGGATTTTCAAATTATCATAACTTCACTTCCCGAAATTTGTTTCAAACGATGTATTTTTTTTTTTAAATTGGGTATTTTTTCGAGATGAATTGAAATATCCAATTTTTTTCTATAAATCCTTCTTAGAAAATATTAAAATTGAATCTGATGTGCACGGCCCCCTTTTTGTCTTCTGAGATGCATGCATGACGCATGCATGTTGCTCATGAGATGCATGCATGGAGCATGCAAAATTTTATGCATGTGACTCTTGAGATGCATGCATTATATATTCTATATGAAATTCAAAAAAAAAATCTAAAATGGAGTAGACATCATCTGCAATTAATGGAATGAGAATTTGTGCAGATACTTGTGTAGAAGACTCTTCAGAATAAGAGACTTGATCTTCTAATGGATTCTCTTTTGGATCTATCTTGTCAACCTTTTGCATGACATCTTCCTTATTCCCAAATAGAACCTCCAATCTGGTCCATAATTCATTTGGATTTGAGTCTCATGATTCATCATATACTTGGTGGAGAATTTAAGGAGAAATAAACAAGCAGATACATCCTTTGGACATATCTTGTCTATTGAGAAAGTCATTTTTCTCATCGTCGGAATCAGGCTCTACTTCCATTTACATAGTTATTTGGTACAAGCCTCTACATCTGAGCTGAAGCATAATTTTTGGCTTCCACTCCAAATAGTTATGAGGCGTGAGAAGTATTGCCGGTGAATAATCCATCTTTTCTATATTCGTCAATCTTCAGTACCTACAAAAAGAGTCTGGTGTGTATTTTTCCTAGCAATCCATCGGCTCTGATATCATGTAAATGTGAATAATCCTACATAGATAAGATCTATCTAGCAAAGGACATACACAGTTTGCAAAAGAAATGAGAAAAGAGAGAAACGTGAGAGAGAGAGAGAATTAAAGAATTGTATTAATTGTATTCCACACTCAAAGACTGAATAATTTACAATAGATATAGGTTACATGAGTAACTAATTCACCATAGTAGTTATCTAGAAATATCTAGACACTCACTGACAAACATTGGAGTGAACTACCACCTAGTCCTAGTTAATTGATCCATGCAATCATCAGTTAACTGAGGCACATGTGTGGAAGTGATAGAGACACATGCAATTGTTGGTGATAAAACCAAGGTTTCCATGCATGAGTGACTTACACTAGTCTAACTGAGTGTAATTGACTTTGAACTAAAGAGGAACGACCTATTTTGTAGGGGAATATTCTCTAGAGAGAATATTCGCATCTAAGGAATCATTCTCAACATTGGACTATCAAACTTAGGAAAACAATTCTAGGTGAGTGTGTAATATCTCCAAAAGATATGACCCACTTGTTAAGGTTTAATCTATTATTAGAGTTCTTTGAATTTCACTAGATAAAAATAGCATAAGATAGGATCACTGAGAAATACACAATCACAAGAGATACATCATTTATCCTGGGAAACCCTCATGGGGGAGAAAACCCAACAAAACTTCCTTATTATAGATAGCCAATACAATGCCAAGAGATAACTCAAACAAATACAGAAAGTCCTCTCCCAAGAATGTCTCTCTCTCTCTCTCTCTCTCTCTCTCTCTCTCTCTCTCTCTCTCTCTCTCTCTGAAACTTGCTCCTACATGAACAAGTGAGTGTGTGTCTAAGTGAGGCACTAGCCTCCTTATTTATACAATTCTGGCTTGTGTGGAGGTGTTTTTTCACTGGCAGGGTCGACTTCTTCTTCTGGCTGGTTATAACCACCTTTAATATATATTTTGGGGCCCTTTAATATATTTTGGGGCCGACTTCTTCTTTTGGCTATTACAATTATGTTTTGACCAATCCGCAAAAGGGGATTTGATATTTTAGAATAGCTGACATGATCAATACACAATAGGGTATTGATCTAATGAATAATACAACAATAATAATTAGAATACATTTTGTGGTTACATTATTTCAACACTCCCCCTTAACAAGAAGGGTATTCTACAACAACATCAGGTGAGAGAGAGGACAACATCATCAACAACATCAGGTGGGTGAGAGGACAACATCATCAATATCATCTTGGAACACTAACTAGCATATCTATAAATCATCGGAAGTTTTTTCTCATCATCAACACAACACAGAGGTTGGAGCATCATCAACACAACATGGAGCTGGAGTAGCATCATCATCCTCATCAGTATGAGGCTAAGGTAACATCATCATCATCTTCAACATTAAAGCTGAAATAATATCATCATCATCATCAGGAGCTGAAGTGGCATCATCATCATCATCCTCAGCAAGAACTCAGGAGATGAAGTGGCATCATCAGCATCAACTGCATCGACATGGATTAGTATAACACTAATAAATCCTCATTATCAATAACAGCACAAGGCTGATACAACATCAAAAGTAGAAATATCACAACACAAAGGCTGGTAACACATCATCACAGCATGAGGATGACAACACAACACGAGGCTGAGAACACATCACAACAATTAAGTTGGAACATCATCACAACAATTAATTTGGCACACCACATAACAATTAAGTTGTAATCACAACACAGAAATTAAGTTGGAAACAACACAACAATTAAGCTGGAATCACAACACAACAATTAAGTTGGAAACACCACAACAATTAAGCTGGAAGAATGGTATTAGACTGGATTTTATGTCACAACAATTAAGCTAGAAGCACAGTACTCAGCTTGCTTTTCGTCATAGCAATTAAGCTGGAAGCACGATACTAGACTGGCTTTACATCACAACAATTAAGTTGGAAGCACAATACTCGGCTTGCTTTTCGTCACAACAATTAAGCTGGAAGCACAGTACTAAATTGGATTTACGTCATAGCAATTAAGTTGGAAGCACAGTACTCGGCTTGCTTTTCGTCACAACAATTAATATGGAAGCACGGTACTAGAATGGCTTTATGTCACAACAATTAAGTTGGAAGCACAGTACTAGGCATATCTCAACACAACAATTAAGCTGGAGTCACAGTACTAGACTGGTTTTACATCACACAATTAAGCTGGAAGCGTAGTACTAGGCATATCTCAACACAGTATTTAAGCTGGAGTCACAATACTAGACTGGCTTTACATCACATCAATTAAGATGGAAGCACAGTATTAGATATATCTCAACACAACATTACTCCCCCTTTCGAGGGAGGTCCTTTCGAACTATACCAATCTTATCTCGAAAGTGCTCAAACTTTACACGAGATAGAGGCTTAGTCAACACATCGACAACCTGTTCATCCATGCTAGCATATTAGAGCTTTATGGCTCCTCTCTGCACCATGTCATGGATGTAATGATATCAGATCTCTATGTGCTTCAACTTGTCATGAAATGCAGGATTCTCTGTCATCTTTATGCATCTCTGGTTGTCACATAGGATCATGGTTGCTTCCATCAATAGGTCAAATATATCAGTCAACAAATTTCGAATACATATAGCTTCGCAGCTAGTAGAACACGCAACAATGTATTCTGCTTTTGTTGTACTAAGAGAAATACTTGATTGCTTCCTAGTCTGCCATGAGATCATGGCTGATCCCAAACTGAAACAACATCCTGAAGTGCTCTTCTTGTCAGAGACACTTCTATCCCAATCTGAATCAATGTACCCATTCAATGTGAAATCATGATCTCCATCATAATTGAGACCACAATCTAATGTACCTTTAAGGTACCTCATCACATGTTTTGTAGTAACTAGGTGAATATGTATGGGTTCTACCAGACACTGACCCAAAGTGTTCATGAAAAAACATATATCTGGTCTAGTGTTCGTTAGGTACATCAACGATCCAATGATCTATCTATATAGTGTTGCATCAATCAATTCTGACGAAGTGTCAACCAGTAGCTTCAAATTTGCTTCCATGGGTGTATTCATGGACTTGCACTCCAAAATGTCGAATCTCTTCAGGATTCCAACTCATGTATACTTCCCTTGGTTAAGGAAAATCCTCTCTGGACTCTGGAATACCTCAATACCTGAGAAATAATGCATTAGGCCAAGGTCTTTCAGCTCAAATTCTGAAGCGAGCTTCTTCTTACATTCAATTATGTGATTTTCTTCTCCAATTAAGAATAATCATCCACATACAACAACAATATCACCGGCTCATTGTTCATAACCTTGAAGTAGAGGTTAGAATCTTCTTTACTCTTGGTAAAGCCCAAGCTCATCAAAAAACTGTCTATCCTTCCATACCAAGATTTAGGAGCTTGCTTCAATTCGTACAGAGCCTTCTTCAACTTGCAGACACGAGTCTTCCTATCTTCAACTTCAAATCCTTGAGGTTGCTATATATACACTTCTTCTTCGATGACACCATTTAGGAAAGTTTTCTTTATGTCCATCTGGTGTAACTTCCACTTCATCTTAGCTGCAAGGACCATGATGGTTCTGATCGAAGTGTATCTAGCTACAAGAGCGAATGTCTCTTCATATTCAATGCCTTCCTTTTGAGAAAAGCCATGAGCGACAAATCTTTCTTTATACTTCACAATACTTCCAACAACAACATGTTTTGTTTTGAAGAGCCATTTGGAAGATACCACATCCTTTATCTTCAGTCTGAAAACTATTTCCCATACATCATTCTTTATTATGGATTGGTATTCTTTTGTCATGTCATATGCCCATTCTTTCTTCTAAATGGCTTCTTCAAAGCAAGTAGGGTCCTTTTCTAGGATATCACACATCAAATCCATATAGTTGGAGAATGGCTTAGGTCTCTTCACTTGTCTCGTGGTTCCTTCGGGAACACCATACTTCTCTCCATTTTTAATAAGCTCCCTAGCCCAATAAGGCTTTCTCTTATGGGAGATCGTCATCTAAGGAGGTTCTTGAAATTGTACTATGTCATGATCTTCTAGAATTTACTCATTAGGGGAAGTTACGACTTCCCTTACTGGTTCTTCAACTCTAGGAACCTCCCTCACTGATTCTGTAGTTCTAGGAGCTACAAGTTCCTCTTCATATACTTCTTCAAGCTGGCATCTTCTTGATCTCTTGAGCGCTGCATCTTCATCAAAGGTCACATCCCTGCTGATCTCTTACATGGTATACTTGGTGTTGCATACCAAGTCTAAATATGAAATACTGAGTCAGGCTTCAAACGAGGTTTGATTCTTGTTCTAATGTTCGGTCATCTTTGGAGCCTTCTGCTCCTTTCAATCAATCTTCATATGAGATACTCTGATTCTCAAGAGATAGCTTCTTCTTCATCTTCTTTGGTGCATGAGTGTATATGGTCATGTACATAGTCTGCTTCATGTCTCATATAATATGTTGCCTTTTGCAACCTTCACTATAGCTTTCTCAGGGTTATCACCTGTGACCTAAAACAAGGTCAATAAAACAACAAACAAGAATAATATCCTTTTAATAATAATAGGCAAAGCAATAGCATGAATAATCATGACAGTAGCTCCTTTAGAGCTATCATTCATGGCTTGTCTGAAGCAACGATCGAAAGTAAGAGATACACTATGTAATGAGGTCAACACTCTTATATTGTTGTGATCGAACATTCCTCCATGGAAATTTGGAACTAACACACGAGGTTTCTCCTAGAGGAGGTGTTAGTTGTATCAGGCAAATGATTACATTAAGTATTTACCTCTATATGCTCACATTCTACCAAGTATAATACTTTACAAAGACTGCTATATCAACTATAGTGGTTACTTGTAAAGGGGTAGTCATCAATTTGTCATGTGTACCTTTGAATCTTATCAACTTGATTAATCAAACCTAGAGCCTTGTCCTCAAGAATGAGTGTTCTTTATTTTCTTCCAAGTCTCCTTCACTCAAGATGACGAGTGCTTTCTTCAACCTATCTTCTGTACTAAGACAATATTCTAGATTAACAGAAGGTTGGGTTAGAGGATAAACTCTATGATCTCAACTTTTAATCCATCTAACACCTTGACTCAAATTTTGACCAAAGGTTAGAATGATGGTCATAGCTACAACATGCAACACTGATCAAAATAATTTCATAACAAATAGATGCATATCAGAATAATCACACATGGGTTGCATCATTCCTCTAAATGTGTTGGATCTTGAGATCCTTATGGATCTATGGCAAGAGATCCCTTCTCCTGCAAATACCCTTTAAATCTTAACCATTTAAACATGTGTGAGTACATACCTCTGACGACACTTGCAGGTAGAGGCACCATTTGGTAGCAACAATAATGATCACCAACTCTTAAGAACTTCAACGGTGACTGCAACTGGTACTACGGCTGCAACTGCAACTGCAATTGGTTCTGAGATTGCAACTTAGGGTTTTATGAGGAAACCCTAATTTTTCAAACTTCAAATTTTGAAATTATGATCAAGGGGATAGATGCGTTGAGTTGAGGCGAGTAAGCTGGTGCAGTCAGATTTATAAAAATCCAACTTTGACCCCGTCAAATTTGACCAACGGATTTTTGGATTGGTGCTTCTGGTTTTCTGGTTCTTCTGGTACTCTGGTACTTCTGGTTCTTCTGGTACTCTGGTACTTTTGGTACTTCTAGTACTCTGGTTTTATGGTACTTTGTGAAAACTAGGGTTTCACTTTCCGGGAGATCTAGCCACTGAAAAGTTGCGTCGAGGATGCCAAAGTGATCCTTGAGGAAGGGCGCACTTTTCTAGATGGTTTTGGGGCTGAAATACTTCTTCAATAAAAATCCCTAATTTGCATGTACGACAACAATGATGTTTTTCACTTTATCTTGTGTAATATGCTCTCTTCAGCTTAGCTCTAATACCATGTTAAGGTTTTAGCTATTATTAGATTTTTTTGCATTTCACTAGATAACAATAGCATAAGATAGGATCACTGAGAAATACACAATCACAAGAGACACATCATTTATCCTCGGAAACCCTCATGGGGGAGAAAACCTAGCAAAACTTCCTTATTATAGATAGCCAATAAAATTCCAATAGATAACTCAAACAAATACAGAAAGTCCTCTCCCAAGAATGTGCCTCTCTCTCTCTCTTCTCTCCAACTGCAACTCTGAAACTTGCTCCTCAATGAACAAGTGAGTGTGTGTCTAAGTGAGGTGCTAGCCTCCTTATTTATACAATTCTGGCACGTGTGGAGGTGTCTTTTCACTGGCAGGGCCGACTTCTTCTTCTGGGTGGTTCTAACCATCTTTAATATATATTTTGGGGCCCTTTAATATATTCTAGGGATGACTTCTTCTTTTGCCTATTACAATTATGTTTTGACCAATCCAAAAAAGGGGATTTGGTCTTTTACAATAGCTGACATGATTAATCCGCAATAGGGGATTGATCTAATGAATAATACAAGAATAATAATTAGAATACACTTTGCAATTACATTATTTCAACACCACTTGGGTGGCCTTTGTTGATTCTCCTATAGAGGAATTCTACCCCATTGGAAACCATGATGACTAATACACAAGATGGATGACTCTTTGTTAGGAGATGAACTATATAGTGTTAGAGTACACCAACCTCTTCCATACCTTGCGCTCAAATATGGGTATCAAAGACTCCAAGTGGCACTAGGTTTTGAAGTAGTGGACTGGCGTATACATGTAGATCCAAACATATATGGATTTCTTGGACATATTCTCACTAGCAACTACTTATCAATATGATATCAAAATCGAGTAGGAATTTAAGCAACAAAATAAGCGAGAGCTCGGGTATGAAAATCCACAATGACAAAAGTATGGTAAAGGTATCCCTAACTCACAGAACAAAGGATAGAAAAAAGAAAGACAACCTCAATACAATTAGTCCAAGCCACAGATAAATAAGTGTAATAAGAAGACAAAGAAATACATGGGAAAGTGGTATGAATTCCACAAAATCCCTTGGCATAACACTGATGAATGTCGCTCAAAAAAATCATTATTGGCCAAGCTTAAAGAAAAGGAGGGACCCTAACTCAAACTCTGGTTTGGAAAAAGGAAAGTGGATCCTCAATGCAGAACCCTGTGATACCATTACAACCACAAATATCCAACCAGATAAGTCATAGGAGCTTGAGGAGGGGGAGCACCTCTTCCATTCATAGATGTGGGTGAAGGGGACCACACGACATTTCATTGTTTACAACAGGATCTAGAATAACCTCATCTTAATTGAGGTCATCAAGAGACAGAAGCTTTCGAAAATTCCACACCCTCAATCATACGCCATCGGTTGATTGAGCCAGGGAGGAGACCTTCACATCAACCAACAATGTTTCTTGTCCTGCGACATCAATCCCTTCAAATATGAGGTATCTATGACATCAATCCCTTCAAATATGAGGTATTGTGTGAGGTTTCCCCACTCAAAGTTTGTGATGTTCTTTAGGGAAACTTTATATGTGTAAATGTCATGTTGTTTATGAGTCCCGACCTCATAGTGTCATTGTTACGTTGGGAGGTTATCCATACATGGTACCATAGGTAGTTACAACTACTTCAATTTCATTGATCTCAAAAAAATAGTGTCGAGAGGTAATCTCTCAGATTGCGAATTTTTTCCTCTTCATGGTCTGGTTAGAAGGTGAATGAAAGGTCATTGTGACTACCATAACCTATGCACAAGATCTCTCTACATAGTAGAATCAAATGGACAAGGTTGTAGCAAAATATATAGATATCTTCACTTAACCTATTGGGGTGCCTCTACAGTTTAAGGTAAAACATTCCATTTAATTGATACCTAGTACACCCTTACCCAATGGTCTAATATACAGGTGCTTCCTTCTAGAGAATGAGGAAATAAAACATCAGATTCATGAGATCATCCAAAAGGGCCACATCCAACTGATATCCTCACCTTGTGGGAGCCCAATTATGTTGGTACAAAAGAAGGATGAGACATGGCTACTCTGTATTGATTATAGAACCATGAACAATATCATTTTCAAGAACCGATACCCAATCCCCGAGATTGGAAATCTTCTTGATCAACTTAGGGGTGCCAAGTTATTTAGTAATATTTATCTAAAGTTCGACTACCACCAGGTTTCGATAAAACAAACTGATGTATGGAAAACCACCTTCAAATCTAAAGAAGGCCTTTTTGAGTGGTTGGTCATGCCTTTTGGCTTGACTAATGCTACAACAAAATTCATGAGGATGGTGGATGATATATTTGATCCCTTCACAAACTCTTTTGTGGTCATATATTTGGATGACATCCTCATATTGAGATAGAATCGAGAACAACACTTGCATCACATCCAACATGTCATGAGCACCCTCCAACAACAAAATCTATACATTAATATGGAGAAATGATCATTCAACATGTAGTGAATTAAATACTTGGGATACATCATGGATGAACATGGGATTCATGTGGGCCTAGCCAATATCCAAGTCATTCACAACTGGCCATCCCCAAAGACTATGACACAAAAACATAGCTTCTTGGGCATCGCCAACTTCTACCATAGGTTCGTGTTTGGATTCTATCATATCGCTTGGCACTTAATTCAAGTGACCAAGGGTCAATATAAATCCAAGTTTTCCTGGTTCAAGTCACAATACAAAGAATTTCAGGATTTGAAACATCACCTCTGCTCCACAACAATCCTCACACTACTATACCTGCAACAACCATTTAAGATTGAGACAGACGCCTCTAACTATGCTATCAGTGTAGTCCTCACTAAGTAACGACATCTGATGACCTATCACAGTGAAACACTATCTTATTCTCTTTGTATATATCCCACCTATGAAAAAGAGATGTACTCCATTGTGCAAGTATGTTGACAGTTGAAGCATTATATTCTGGGAAAGGAAACGATCATCTACATTGATCATGTGCCTCTACAATTCATACAGACACAAGTGAAGTTACAAAATGAACGATATCATAAGTGTTCCACATTCTTTCACCAATTCCACTTGAACATCAAGTACAAGAAGGAAAACACCAACCATGTTGCATATTGCATCAATCAATTCGCGGTTGTGTCACTAACCATATTTCTTAACCCCTGTGGGAATGATTCCTCTAGGTGGCCATCATTATACAATAGTGACTCTGACTTCGCTAATACCTATCAAACATTAAGTGTAGGTACACAAGTTCCAAACTTTCATCTCCAGGATGGATTTCTATGCCATCTAGTCCATCTCTATGTTCCTTCAAGTGAGTGTGGGAAGTTGATTTGGGAAACTCATTACAGTCAGGTGGAAAGACTCTTTGTCATG
The DNA here is from genome assembly GCA_009831015.1 of Picea engelmannii. NCBI lineage: Eukaryota > Viridiplantae > Streptophyta > Pinopsida > Pinales > Pinaceae > Picea > Picea engelmannii. The sequence continues at coordinate 473,753 of ML777064.1, read as the reverse complement.
GAAGAAATAGTAGCAGTACTACAAAAGTAGTTTTATTGGTTGAATCTTTGACAAGATGTTAGTAAATATATCATATCATGTAATTCCTATGCCATCTCCAAAACCGCCATTAAGAAACCATGGCTATACACCCCTTTTCCTACACTTGATAGGCCTTGGGTGTCCATCTCCATGGAATACATGTTAGATCTACCTTCAACCAAGAATTGCATTGACTATTTTTTCTTGGTCATTGATCAATTCTATAAGATGGAAAAAGAGTATCATAGTCGAGGCCACTGCTAAGCTCTTATTTGAGTATGTTTGGGTTCAATTCTGACTGTCACAGACTATTATTTCAGATCATGATAGCATGCTCTTGAGTAAATTTTGGTCTAGTATGTGGTCATTGATGGACACCAAGCTCACCAAATCAACTGCCTTCCACCCCTAAATCGATGGGCAGATGGAGATAGTCAACTAGATGATTATGCATATCTTCAGAATGTACAACTCTAAACATCAAGCCGATGAGAGTCTCACTTATGTTCAACATAGCTAAAATCAATCCCTTCATAGATCTATTGGCCACAACCCTTTTCAGGTGTTCTTGGGGTTCCATCCATTTGCCCCAATTGGCATAGCTTCTTCCATTGCAACCACATGGGAAGAATCTACCCATGTTCAAACAAAGTTTGATAAGGTAGCCATATTTTTTGAATGGATTCAACTCATTCACAAAAAATTCCATGACATCTTTCAGAAATCCAATTTCAAGTACAAGCAATGAAATGACCAACATTGGGTTCCACATATGTTTCAAGTTGGTGATAAGGTTTGGTTAGATTTACAAAAAGAGAGACTTACGGGAACCCATCACAATATTTTCCCACTTCAATATGGGCCTTACATCATCACCAAGGTTGTAGGTGAGAATGATTTTGAATTAAGTATTCCCTCATTCATTTTCCTGCATCCAATCTTTAATGTGGAGCTCCTTCACCCATATTTTCCACCTCCATTGGACACCTCAGAGGTAGTTGAGCACTTTCCCCCTATAGAACTAAACCATGACTACCTTGAGCATACTATAATTGATCGAATCATGGATACAAATATTAAAGGCAATGAAAAACAACACATACAACTCCACTGGGTCACCAAATCATGACAACTTATTCACCAAGACAAGTGGCTCACTAGGAGCCAAATTCAACAGAAGTTTCCCCATTTGATGAGGGAAATTGATGCAATGGAGACCATTTCTTCCTAAGGGGGGAGGAATGATCCGGGTGGATATTGGTGGCCACCCACCTCTTCCACTGAATCAATGGTTCTTTATCTTCTTGGTAGTTTTTCTAGAGTTTTTTGGTTCCCAAACTTCCAAGGATGTTTTGAGGCCCTAAACAAGGTTTTTTCGACATTTGAGGGGCCAAGGGTTTCCATGGAATGCCTTAGATCCATATAAAAGTTGTAATCCTTGGATAATTGTTTCCAACGAGCTATCATGTTCCCCAAACAGAGATCGTATGCAAAAGTTGTGCCCCCAGGAAGTTGGTGTATCAACTAACCACCTCAGGGCCCACAATACTTTTGGTGTTTCATCTTCCAGAGTTAGGGTTTTGATGTTTAAGTTTTTTTCCTATTTGTATTTTATGATTAATGATAATAGTCCCTTTTTTTACCTCTTTGTAATCATCCTTTTATGAATGAGCATAGTCAACATCTTTTTCTCTTTCAAGAAAACCTACCACCATTCTAGTCAGCTTGTGTTCTACAATATTCGACTATTTTATTCATTAGTAGAAGTTGGGTTTCACTGTAATGTTGTATTGTCGGCTATATTTATATATGTGATCCATTTCTTTCTCAATATAATCCAGATTAGAAATTTTGAAACATCTGTACATATTGTTTTCGACATCCATTTTGTTTGAATTCCAATTATAAATGGGATCTATGCACCATTGAAATTTTGGTAAAAGAAAAAATTGTCTCATTGTTTTTATACCAAAGGTTGACACATATTTCATCCTTCTTGTGGAGTTGATACTTTCCATAACAAAATACAGTAACTAAGAGGAAGTAAATCAAATATGCAAGATCTTATGATAAAACTAAAATAGACTAAATCAAAGAGAAGCAATATGAGATTCAAAAGTAGTTGAATGAAAATTATACAATATATTTAATGAAAGAAAAAATAAATCCAAGAAAAACACAAAATTGAAACTATGAAAGAGATTGACATCAAAAGAAAAATATAATATGTGTAGTCTAACTGACTTTAAGGGCAGTTAACTAAAGTAACATTTTAGAATTTGGCCATTGATAGGAAGGAGGTCTACTAGCCTTATTTTCACTTCAATGTCATCCTTTATTCCATCTCATAATCCAACTAAGATATGAAAAATTCTTCAAACCTATGATATTATTCAACATCGATCCTTGAACCCTTCTTCCTACTCCTCTCCTCGTAATGTGCCAAAGCAAATTTAAGATGTCAGTGGAGGAGATCAACCTAGAAATTATGGCTTGAGATGAATGGAATTTCCATCCTATAAACATTTAATGTCATGTAGGAAGGATGCTAAAACCAACCCATCTTCTTATTAGACCAATTCTAGGCGCATTAAATCTCCTTTTGGATGATCTTGTAGAGTGTATTTTTAGACATATAATTGAAATTCATCTCCCTAGATCTAGGTTGAGATGTCAAAGACTACTAATTAAAATTGCATACTTCATGTTGAGTCAATGTTCAAGAAAGATGCAAGCACCTCCAATCATGCAAGTGAGAACAACCCCTTTGACTCTTCCATTCAACACCCAATTATAACTTATTTTTCTCTACCATTATGATTGTTGGTATCTTCTTTTCTTTCATGTATGTAGGTTTTTGTTGGCACCCCAAGGTTCGACACTTCAACAATGCACCAACAAAACCCTAACTACCATCCCTTTAGGAAACACTTGCGAAGTAGATGAAGTCTCACCCGAGGTAGAGGCAGGGGGGTTGTAGGATTCGAGTGTATACAACCAAGCTGGGACATAGATCTGTGATTACAACACTTAACAAAGCACTTAGCCAACAAGATGCATTAGGTTATGATTCTCATGTACATCACAGATTAACCCTTGTTACAGAGCAGCGCAGTAATAATCAAGATCTAACACTTCCAATCACTTAGCACACAACATTAAATCAGATCTAGCATGTATTTACTATCAATAGAGAACTAAGCATCCATCTATCTATTCAACATATGTAAAGATTGACATGTTAACAAATAAACTGCATAAATAGCATTCACAACATCGCAAAAAGCACATTAAACATAGGATATATGTGGTTCACCCTAGTATGGGGCTACGTCCACCAACTTCTTCTTCATATTTATTAGTCTTCAATATCCTTACATTCATATGCTTCTATGCACAAATACACAGAGCCCAACTCCGCAGTGGACAGGTGATCTGCGCACCGTACACTAGATCGACCTTCCTCAAAATCAGGTCAAGGCACAAAGCCAACTCCTTAGTAGCACAAAGCACTTACAACTTCTTGCACTAAGACAAAATCAACCCATCATGCACATAGCCACTAGTAGTCATGCACTAAGCCAATTTCCATCTACCTTGTTTAGCTACTACTTATTTATACAATTACAAAAAGGCTTAAACATGGGTAAACCCATGGGCCGACATCCCATAACCTGTTACATAAACCCTAAAAACCCTTTGTTGGGTCCACAAGCCTGCAAAACAAGTGAGATCCCACGATCTCCACTCCACCTGACCTCTCCATCTTCGACCAGTCTGTCGAATTCCCAAAAGTGGTCAAACGCGACCAATGTTTCCTCAAAACTTGGTCAAGAGCCAACATGCCCCCAACACTCACCTATGACTCGTCCCGAGTCACTCAGATCTGGGAAGTGTTGCTTCGAAGGCCTCAATCTTAGCTCGAGCTGCCTCGACTTGCTTCTTTGCTAGAGCCTCCTGATCAACAAACTCCTAAATCACTTTCTCTATAACATGCCCTTCTAGGTGTTGTTCCACTATCACAACTACTTGGTCTAGCTGCGATCCTTGGCCTTCAATATCTTCAAAAAGCATGCAGGATTCGTCCTGCACCAGATGGAGTCTCTATGTCACCTCCATGACTTTACTATGGATGGAATTAAACTGCTACTCGATGACGTGCTCCTCCTGTGATCGCTTCATTTTCTCAACTGCAGTAAGCAACTTCATTTGCGCTTGTACAATGGATGCCTGCTTCATCGCCTGCTGCAGTTGTGCTTCCAGTTTCTTCAGCTCTGGATATTCTACAAGGTGCTCATAGGTTTGTGCACTTCGATCACTCGATTTCTTACACTCCGAGGTGAGTGCCCTGATTCTTTTTGTTGTGCTTTTGGCGATTTCTTCCCTCTGATCATGCACTTCTTGCAAATTTCTCGACACTCCTTGGAGCTCTAACTCCATTATCCTTGCTTGAAGCTGCTGAATGGCTTCGACAAGCTTCCCCACTTGTATCTTGGTTGACTCTGGTTCCTCTTGTGCCAAGACCGATACAAAGCAAAGTTCTTTAGTCACTGCCTCTTTTACCACAATTTTCTCTGTGAGCAACTAATCTTTTTCTTTCTGCATCTTCTCTTTGTCCTCCTCGAACATCACCCTGATTTAATCTTTCTCTTGTTGCACAACTTGAAGTTTCTCTAAGACATTCTCCTTTTCTTCCTTCATGGCTTCTGTAGCCTGCTCCTTTTTTTCCTGGACTCGACGAATTCAAGCCTCTGTTGCATCTACTAATCTTCGTAATTGGGTGGGATCATCCCCCAATTCTACAATTTCCGTTGAGGAAGGTGCAGTAGGTACTGCGTGGCTCGAATGAATAGCTTGTTGTATGTCCTTGAGCTCCTTCTCTATTCTATCATATAATGTTTCTTGCTTTTCTTCATGTCTCTGCAAGATATCCATTGGGGCATCTTCTACGGCTGCGATGATGAGATTGACATCATCCACTGTGAGCACATTCTTCAACTGAGGCTTATTGGCTCGGGTCTTCTTTTGTGCTGAGGGTTTCTGCGGGAAACCTTCATTTTCTTCGATGTCTCAGCCTCTGTAGTGGGATCCTTCATAGGTGTAACTTCACATTTGTCTTGATTTTCTACTTCTTCCCCTCCTTCTTATTGGTTCACTTCGTCTCCTCCTCCTCCTATAGGTGAGTCAGGAGTACTTTCCTCTGAGGCATTTTCCTCCTCATCGGTTTCTATGTTCTGCACTTCCTCCTTTTTCTTATTTTTCTCCACGCTAGCCTGTCCATCATATTCGACCCGGGTGACCAATGGACTACCTATGATGTCGGGGTCAGAGAGTTTTGCATCTTCCACCGGTACAAGGAACTCTGTTGGCCATTCTTTGGTGATCTCCTCCATGTCTTCATCGGTTATCTTGTAATAGGATTGCAGCTCCTCCTTACTTTCATCCCTATGTGCAGTGATATAAATGAAGTGTCGATATGCATGGAACTTTGCTAGCGGCTTGTACTGATGAAAAGTGTTGGGTGTCATTCGTGGGAATGCTTCAATAACATGCTTCAGATGTAGGTAGTAAGCATGGAACACCGCGTTCAATTTCCACTGTTTTTCCATATCATTTGTATACCACAAGGTGGAGAACCTTGCAGCCAACGACTCCGATGGCTCCACTTCCGGGAAGGCTGCTCCTTCCAGCATTTTCCAAGTGACAAATATGATCAATATCAGTAGAGAACTAAAATGAAACTCATATCCTTGATCTTGTGCTTCGCGACAGTCCTTCTCCAATTCGTTGACGAGGTAGCTCGCCCAATTCATTTGCATTCCTTCTACAAACTTCCCAACGAGGTCTACTACAAATCCAATGACCTATGTTGGGTGGTTCTTTCTGACGACCTTACCAGCTATAAGATGACAAGATAGGTGCATTGTGCCATCTTGGATGGAGGCTACCTTGTAGCCTCACTTTCCCTTCTCTACATCATGATAGTATTCCTTTATGCGTTGTGCCAAAGATCCATCTACAATTTTCCCTGGGTAGAACTGTTGAGGGTCTGGTCCTTTCATGCTCAGTCCTGTGATCAAGTGGATCAGTGTTGGATCCACAGTGATGCACCTGTCGAGCCACAAATAGCCTCCATGATAGCATGACAAAAGGAGTTTAACACAAGCATTAACCTCATGTTGTCGGCCAAAGTGGGGGATCTTCATTACATTCAGGATCATTGATTGTGTGAGCTCCTTTATCCATGACTAGGATACTATGCACATCTTCTTCCCATTTGTCTTCATCAAGTACCTATGTGGTGCAAGCATCACATAGTTCTTTCGGTCTCCTAGGTTGAATTCGTTGTTCTTCAGCATTGGGATATGTCCTAACTGAGGTCCAACTATGTGTATCCCCTTTGGGATGTATGTGGTGATTAGCATGTACTCGAAATCCCTTGGGATGTTTTCGTGGTTAACCACGCCAACCAGAGGCTGGATGTAGTCCAACAAGACCGACGGGATATGCTTCACGTTAGTCATATCGTCATGGTGCTTAATTTTCTTCTTAGTTGCAGTTCAGCTAAAACGACGTCCAATCGAGGGGGAGGCTTGCAAGCCCCCAGTCGACAACGCCTGTAGTCCTATAGACATGACTTTCTCATTCATGAGGTCTATAAGTATCTCCTCCACAAACTTCTCCTAATGCGCTATGTTTGCCTAACATTCACACTTGTAATAAAATAAGTTGGGTAGGAAAACAGACAAGAAAGGTAATAAAATGAATGGTGAGGTATAGAAAGCACAACACGATATGCAATCGATTCTTTGTTAGCTCGGATATCTCGGTTTGTAAAAAGTGGTCCCAACGCAGTGTCCAACGGGTTAAATAAGAAACGTCGTAACATATTCCTCCAACGGGAAGGAACACCTCGGTCAATACGAATCTGTCTATTATGGCATGGTCTCAACGGTCCAACGACGGTCTTTCCAGCAATAACTTCATTTATAGCCGTTCTGGAGCGTCATTCTAATAGTCAAGGCACCTCCAATAGTCATATAGCTTCGTTGTGTCAAAGATAGCTTCACCGTGGCAAAGTCCCATTCTACGTGGTTCTGTTATTTTGATGAAGTTCAAGTTCTGCAGATCTACCTCTTGCGAAGTCTTTTCTAGAATTTCCCATAGTTTTTCTAACTTGGATTTCTTCTTACTGAGCTTCCTTGCCTTCTTTCCTATGACTTGATTCTTCAGATTCCTATTTCCATTCTTATTCTTATCTATTCTTAGCATAGTGACTTCGTGTTGTTGATGTTATTTCAAAGGGTTCAAAGGTAATACCTCTTTGCTTACTAGGTCCTAGGTGGACATACTTTCTTCTTGCATGGATAGGTCCTTTAAACCTTCCTACACTCTTTCAAAGTTGACAGCTACTTCTCTTCCATTCTGCTGCTTCAACTCAACTTCTCATTCTTCTATCAGTCGATCTATTCTTCGAGCTATGCAATCCCTTAGTTCTTGAGTTTTATTTTATGTGTCTTCCTCCTCTTCTTTCCTTCTAATCCTATCCTTCTCAATCCAAGTATTTCCTAGTAAAAGTGGGAAAGGGGTGTTGTTCTCAACAAACCTAATAACTTCAAATTCTTCTTCAGTCGTAGTTCCATGAGAAATCATAGGTATATTAGTAAATCTTCCACGTAGGGTTATCATATTTCCTTTAAAAAAATCCTATCCTTCCCAATGAAGGTAATATAGCAGGATTTCCCAAAATTTCCCAAGTGCTTTCAGGCATAATATTCACATGTGTTTCTTCATCCAATACATAGTCTATGTCGTAGTCTTCTATCCTTGTAACTATGCATCGTTTTTCTTTGAGGATCTCTAGTAAACTGATGTCTCTGTGATCATCCATTTCTACTTTTAACTGTATTAACATGGTCTCGGACTCTTTTAATGTATGTTTCTCAGTCTCTTGACCTTCTTTATAGTTTTCTTGTCTCTTGTTCATCTTTTCAACTTTAGCAATCATTCTTGGACAATCCTCAACCTCATGATCAATAGCTTTACAATAAATACAAATAGGACCTGCACTAGGGAATTCTTGAGCAAGATGTCCTGATCTTCTGCAATTATAACACAATGTCAATCCTCTCTTTCTTTTAAACAAGCCCCAGTCTTTCCTGTACTGCGCACTGGGATCACATTGTTGTACCTGCAATCTGCAAAAATTCTTTTTTTGGATCCTGCATCCACTTATTAGTCCAAAAATTCTTTCTATGCATAAGAATAACATATTTTTCTCTATTTCTATCAAATTTATCTAGATCCACTCTTTCTTCTAATATTCCCTAGATTTCGAACTAGAAAAAAATCTATCAAACATACCTAGATTCATACTTTCTAAGCAAAAAATTCCACTTATCTTACCTTCACTAGAGCAAAAATATTTAAGATCTTACCTATTTCTTTTAGATCCAGTTTCTTTTCTTAGCATAGAGCTTCACAAGTCAAGTAGAATACTATGCCCTACAGCAACAGATCTATGCATAGAGCTTTCTCTTTTCTTCAGTTCCCAGCAATCACAGTTTCAGGTCCCACCAATAGAACCATTTGTTGGCACAAGGGAGGACCTAGGGTTCAATGCTTCAACAACGCACCAAAAAAACCCTAACTATCGGCCCTTTCGAAAACACCTGCGAAGCAGATGAAGTCTCACTCGAGGTAGAGGCAGGGGGGTTGTAGGACTCAAGTGTCTACAACCAAGCTGGGACACATATCTGTGATTACAACACTTAACAGAGCACTTAGCCAACAAGATGCATTAGTTTATGATTCTCATGTACATCAAAGATTAACCCTTGTTACAGAGAATTATAGTAGTAATCAAGATCTAACACTTCCAATCACTTAGCATGCAACATTAAATCAGGTCTAGCATGGATTTACTATCAATAGAGCACTAAGCATCCATCTATCTATTCAACATATGTAAATATCGAGATGTTAATAGATAAACCGCATAAATAACATTCACAACATCGCATAAAGAACATTAAACACAGGATATACGTGGTTCACCCCAGTGTGGGGCTACATCCACCAACTTCTTCTTCTTCTTTATTAGTCTTTGATCTCCTTACATTCATCTGCTCCTGTGCACAAAGCCACAGAGCCCAACTCCACAGTGGATAGGTGATTTATGCACCATGCACTAGATCCACCTTCCTCAAAATCAGGTCAAGGCGCAGAGCCAACTCCTTAGTAGCACAAAGCACTTACAACTTCTTACACTAAGCCAAAATCAACCCATCATGCACATAGCCACTAGTAGTCATGCACTAATCCAATTGCCATCTACCTTGCTTAGCTACTACTTATTTATACAATTACAAAAAGGCCTAAACATGGGTAAACCCATGGGCCGACATCCCATAACCCGTTACATAAACCCTAAAAACCCTTTGATGGGTCCACAAGCCTGCAAAACAAGCGAGATCCCATGATTTCCACTCCATCTTCGACTAGCCTATCGAAGTCCCAAAAGTGATCAAACACAACCAATGTTTCCTCAAAACTTGGTCAAGGGCCAACAGTTCTTCAGCAGTAAGAACTTACATGAAATACATTCATGGGATAGGGGCATGATAGGAAGAAAATAATATGATGACGACAATTGATAAAAACCAATCACATGTTATATGTGTTGGACACACCTGCCACACTTAGAGGGGGGGCGGGGGGTGTGGTGTGGTGAATGAGTGTGGGGATCTTTTTCCAAAAACTTCCCTCTTACACAAAAAATCCTTAGTTAACATTCAACATTTTCTCATTAATCATTGTTGTCATTTATAATCAGTTAGATGTGAATACATATCAGCAACATATCATCAACAAATCATCTCCACAAAGAACACAAGATGTATGTACAATTTTTCTTTTTATTATGGACTTCAATCTGGGGGTTTTTCAGTAACAATTGAATAGAGTACAACTCTACAAGAGCATCAGATCTATATGCAAGACTCAGCTTACATTCTTAGCACCAACTAAGATGAGGCAACAATCTTCAATAGATATCAATCTGTCAACATAAACAAGTGCATCAACCATGCACCAACCTATGCCAAACAACCTATAATCAACCTGTACCATGAACAAGTGCATCTGACTATGTACCAAGTATATACCAATCATGTGTAAAATACTCATCAACAATGAATCATCAATATGTACCAAAATCATCAACTATACACCTCATGTATGTGCCAACTCATCAACTGCTTGTCTCAACCATGACTAGTTTTGGATTACTCAACAACCCCAACTTGAAAAAATCATAACTTTGTACCTGTAATGAATAAATATCTGAAAATGATAAAAAAATGTTCTTCAGTTTGCTTTATGCAATTCCTCCAGGTGGAACTACTTGGAACCACTCAGAAAAGGCGTTATAGCAAAAATGGCATACCTTGTTGAATTATGGCTTATTCTAGAGAGCGACCTTGTAGAGCGTGGCCTGCACAAAATATTTATTGAATTGATCAAAAACTATTACACAACTTACTACATCCTGTACCCTAACCAACACATTTGGTCTCATTGAATTTGGATCTATTATGAAAAAGTTATGACATTTTTACCCGAAACACTTGTTTTTGACTAGTTTCAGGACTAGCCACAAACCCTATTTTCCACGTAGTGTAAATCCCAAAATACAAAGACCCACAAGATGAAATTTTTACCAAAGATACTTGGGTATGTTTTCTCAATGGAATAGAAATTTCACGGTTTGAATCATTATAGAAAAAAATTTATAGCAAAAATGGTGAGATGACCTGTAAATAACATACCTTAGAAAGCATCATCAAAAGAATTTATCCTCCCTTCAATTCCGGCCCTCTTTTCTTCACCTTCCTTCTGGAATTCGGCTTAGATATCCTTGGTTACCTCAGTCACCTATATATCTTCAATATTCTCAAGTGTTCCACACCAAAAATTCTCAAGAAGCTCTCATAAGAAGTTCTCCATCAATACTCCAAAAGATATTCTCACAAGAAGCTCTCCATTGATCCACAAAAAGGATGATCTACAAGAGACCATTGATATCTTATTTATACTTTCATCCTCTAGGTCACTTAACCCATTTTTAGGTCACTTAACCCAT